>JAMXBB010000009.1:96302903-96367518 GCA_024138015.1 Lumnitzera littorea | reverse complement strand
CCCCCTATTCCTTTGTCTCGTCCTATCAAAACAGGCCTCCTATACCTTTGCATTGTCCTTTCAAGATGGGCAATTTATTCTCTGCATCAACCGTTCAAGTTAATATCCTTATTCAAGATGAGACATAGCTTAGTTGACCGTTCGAGTCAGTAATTCTCACCTTATCTATTCAAGATAAGATTCAACAAAAACAGGTATCTTTTTAATCTTTGTGGCAAAGTTTTGATCAACCTTCACTATAAAGAGAGGTAGTTATAGATACTACATTTTTGCTAGCCTTATGATTCTTTTCTTATTGGGTTAGATTTAACAAATTATAATTATTTTGAAGAAAAACATAAGGAAAAAAAAAGTGAAAATTGAGAAGAAATAAAATATAAAAAATAATAAAAATGTCAAGTTGAGTCGAGTCGAGTGAATCGTTTAGGGTTGAATCGGATAATGGTTGAAAATGTACATTCAATTTAATAAATTTTGAGTTGTTGAATAGTTGAGCTTCATTAAAAAATATTTTTAGTGCAGTCTAATATAAAGTGGATTTTTATCTAATTCATATTAGGCTAAATAGACTTAGGATTTATTAAATGGGTTATTGTGTATTTTGGACTAAACTAAGATGGATTGAAGTAGACCTAAGAAAGAAAGCCCAAATAAATGTAGGGTTTTTAGAAATTTGATCATGGATTAGATTAAATCTTAAATAAATTTAATAAATCCAAATCGAGTATTATCATATCTTATGAATATTAGATTTGTTAAGGTCGAATCTTCACACCAAAAAGATCTAAAAGATTCAAAATCCATGGTCTATAAATAGTTGATATTGGGTTATGAAAAATATAGTTTTCAAAATTCACTAACACACTGTACACAAATTTACAAACACTCACTCACTAATCCACACATTACTCACATTCACTCACTTATGTACGACTGATCACATCCAAACACCATCATACACCTACAAACATTCACAATCCACTTATACTGTCCAATGCGTACATTATCCATTTTTCACTCAACTCACATCGACCAATGCACACACCTAACTTCACAGCATGTCTATATCGCTACACTACACATTCACATACTCCACCGTCTTATCTCCACCATTGTAACACGTATAGATCACACTCCACGCCATGAGCACTTTACTATCACAACATTGCACACATGAGTAACACTTTATGCTACGTCTACTGTTCTAAGCACACAACATGCATTCACATCTCACGAACTCTCATGCTATTCTACAGCACTTCATACACATGACTATCGTCTACAATCAGTACTACATTGCACCACATGGTCGTATACCTAGCATTGTCTAACACGATCACCACCGCATGTTTAACTCCGTCATAGCATAGCACACACGATCACGCTTAGTTTGACTTTACGCATGATCAGTCCAGTCCGATTATGCGTACTATCCGATTCGCTTAGGTAGTTGAGCAAATTATTTTTGTTATGGATTTATTTTATTTTTCTAATTAATTAATCACTTTATTTTACTAACTTGTTTTTAGTGCAAGTTATTTAATAATTTTAACATAAACTATATGTCATGCTTTTTTGTGATCTTTAGAAAATTTTTAATTTTTTTAGATAAATTTCATATTTTTAGTTAAATTGCGTCTTTTTTTTTATCGAAATTGTATTTTTTACAAAAAAGTTGCATATCTTCTCCAAAATTCATATCTTTAGAGAAGACATGTATTTAGATTAAATATCTTAGTAAATCTTGCATTTAGGGTCAAAAAAATTAATTTTTAACACTTAGTAGTTTTTTTTTAAATAAAAATATTAATTAGAGTTTTTTTTAAAAGATTTAACTAGTTAGGTTTTTAAAGTTAGATTATTTTAGATTTTTTTAAAAAAATAATAAATTGATAATTAATATAAATTTGGCTTAATTTCTTTAAAAAAAATTAACACACTAAATCTTTTCTAAAAAACAGAACTACGTTGATTTAATCCTGATTAACGGATATGTAGGCATTTCTTAAGCGACCATAAAAAAATATAAAGCCTTTTTTTTTTAGAAAATTCGTAATAAAAAATATTTAAAATTTATCTTGATTACACTTCTACATATCTATACATATTTTAGAATTTTTTAAAAAATTAAAAAAAAAAGCCCATTAGTTTTTTTTTTTGTCTTTACATGGTAACTTACTCTTAATAGGATTAGCCCTTAAGCTTGGATTTTCTGATTTAATTTTCTATAGTTTGCAAATATTCTAAAAAATAATTTTTTTTAGAATATTTGCAAACTAATGGCTAAATTAGGGTTTTCGCACTCGAAAACCCGAATTTCATTCTTTACCAGTTTAATTGGTTGATGACTCCAATTTTTTTAAACATTTTTAAAAAAAAAATATTTCCTTAATTTTATGTCGAATATTTTATATTAAGTGAGATAGGCTTAATATAGGTTAAATTAAGAAAAATCGAAATAGGACTCGATAATATGCGCCATGAACCATCCTTCTTTGGGACGGGTAGAGTTGGTATAGCATAAGGACTCATGCTCTCCCTCACATATCCTCACTCTATGAGCTCATCCGCCTATCTTTTCAGCTTAGCAGCCTGCTCAAGGTTCATTCTATAGGTAGGTTGGTTTGGTAGAGTTGCATCTGACTGTAGATTAATACAATGCTCTATGCCTTAGACTAAGGATAAACGTTTAAGCAATTCCTTAGGAAACAGGTTGGAAAACTCATCAATCAACCTTCGGATTTCATCTAGGACATATTTTGGATCTTTCATCTCCAGCAATCTTCTAATCAATAAAAACATAGGCTCATCGGCCTTCTTAACAGATCGGAACTCTCTTCGGCTCATTACTAAGGCATTCTTCTTGCTTGCTCAACTAAGCTGATTATGGGTCTCATTTACTTGGGATAGGGTCATTGGTTGCAACACGATCTTCTTTCCATCCTTAACAAAGGCATAGGTGTTCTTGTATCCATCGTGAGTAACACGTCGGTCAAACAACCAAGGTCTTCCAAGTAACAAATGTGAAGCTCCCATGGGGACAATATTGCACACTACTTCATCCTTATACACTTTTCCAACACTAAATGGTACGGTTACTTGTTCAGTTATGTGAAAAGTGTCCTTATCACGAAGCTAATGTAGCTTGTAAGGTCGGGGATGCTTGGAGGTCGGCAAACCTAACCTTTGCATGAAGAACTATGCAACTATGTTAGTATAACTTTCACCATCCACTATGATGGTGCACAATTGTTCTTTAATGTTACACTTGGTGTAGAATAAATTTTCCCTTTGGTCTTCCTTAGAGTTTGGCAAGGAACTCGGTACTCATCTTAGTACTAGGGTCATCACTCTCCCTAGTTGGCATAGACACAAGTCTCTTCTTCCTCCTCTGGTTCACTCTCATCGATACTATCCACTATATCTCCTCAAAGCACCATGACATGTTAGTTCGGACATTTAGCAACCATGTGTCTAAAGCCTAAGTATTTAAAGCACTTCACCTTGCTGGTCTTCCATCAAAAGGTTTGCCTCCGTTCATATGTCCTCGGGGTTGGTCTGGCCTTAGTTTAACTCTGCAAACCTACTTTGCTATCATTAAGTTGGTCACTCTATTCGTTGGCTCGGTATGGCCTTCTTGGCATGGCTTGAACAGGTTGACATAAAATAAGGGCTTAAGAGAATGTTGGTCTAAGTCGACTCAGAGCATTTTTTCTCTGTTTTTCAATCCTTTGTGATATCGTAGTTGCCTCTTCCAATGTATAAAGTCTCTACACTTCTACAATGTTACAAATCTCATATTTGAGCCTAGAAATGAACTTCGATACTGTACGAGCCTTTAGTTATTCCATGTTGACTCGTATCATAAGCATTTGGATCTCTCTCACATAGTCATCAATAGATTGGCCTCCTTGGCAAAGTTCATGCAAATTTGAGAATGTATCTTGCAAGTATGTCTCAGGTACAAATCTATCCCTAAACAACCTCTTCATCTCTTCCTAAGTCCTTACCCCTCATCTTCCATCCCTTGCTTTAGCTGCATTTAGATTTTTCCACCGTAAATTTGCATACCCAGTAAATTCCAATGTAGCAAGTCGGACCTTAACAACATTTGCATATCCATAACAATCAAACACCTTCTCTTCCCACTGCAAATATTTATTTGCATCTCTACTTCCACTAAAGGGTAGGATTTGGACCTTGACATTGTATAGTCTTCGAGGAGCTTAGTGTCTTCACTCTTGTGCTCGAAAATAATCAACTTCTTCTTCCTCTCCAATCTCTTCGGCATCCATCTCCTCATCATCTTCCTCAATTTCTTCCAACTCTAGCCTTCATCTAACTGTTCGGTCTGCAACTCCTCCAGCTTACTGGGGTCAAACTGGGCGATTGGCTTAGCTACCTTAGCCATAGCATCTCTCTAGATCATTTTCAAGTTGGTTATCCAATGATATACCTTGAGGTTGTTGCCTATTAACTTATAGCGTAATGACTACACTCTTAAGGAGATTGGTGAGTCTATTGAGTTTGTCATCAATTGAATCGGGAGTGTTAGTGCTATTTTAACCATGATCAGGTTGAGCACCACCACTCTGGTCTCCAATAACACCTTGAACACTCGAATCCAACATGGTATAATACTTTTCGAATAGATTATCAACACAATACATGGGAAACAATCCTACCTTACTACCCAAAACTTTAACTAACACACTAATAATTTAAAGACCCAATAATCACTTGAATAGGATAGCAAATGAGGTTGCTTTGTTTTTGTAGTGAAAAACAGAGTAAGAATAAAGTAACAAAGAACTACACTTACTAACACACAAACCTCCACTACATAGCTCATAACTTCGAACTTACTCCATACGAATACACTGCAATAGCTAAGGAAGGAACACGGCTGCCACTAATAGCAAAATGAACCAAAACTTCACTATAACTTCGTACACTCCCTCTCAGAACCATGCTTTGATACCGACGAATTTGATATATCTGCAAGTTGGGACATATGGAGAAACACTACAATGAAGTGAAACAAAAGGAAACAAAGAAAAGCTAACAAAGTCCAAGCAGCTACCAACTGGATATGATGCACTAATTGATCCTACTCGGCTCACAATTCACTAGATATGACTCATTGGTTTAAGTTGAAGGGTCACTTGCCACTATTCTTTGTTAAAGGGAATAGATAAGAGTTAAAGGATAATGAGAATACTAGGGTTGTTCAAAGGAAAACTTACATAAATTATGATAAATGAAGTTGTTGTCTACGTACAATTAAGTAAGGGTTTATATACCCATCTCACTAAGGTTACTTTACATGTATGAAAAAGACAAAAGGGTATTTATAAATAGGATATATAAAGCATACTAAAAAGAGTAGAAGAGACAAAGAATATTCAGTACGAAAAGTAAAGAATCTTTCTAAAATGTTGTGCTAGAAGACACATATTGTACGATGGCTGGACATCAGAAATATAGAACAAATGGGACGAAATAAAAAGAAGGTAGGTCTGCAACTTGGTCAGTCATTTGTTAGAGAGTAATCAACTTGCGTTGGGGTTGGACGTCGATGGTCGACTTGGATTGTCTTTGGGGCTATCTATTCGGATGTTCTATCATGACATAGCTATTTAGTACATCTAGCACACGTGATAACTCGATAATCAGGTTGGTAATAGAGGGAAATATAAAGGTCAGGATAGGAATTATCATCTTGGATAGGGCTTTGAACTAGTATTTTTTGAGTGAGTCCCTAGAGTCCTTTAGCTCAGCTACGTGTAATCAATCTAAGGGGTTGATTCCTATCAGTGGCCCTATTCAAAGAAAAGCATGCAAGAAGAAGGAAACGGGTAGCAAACCATCCTTAAGGCAATATAACATGTGATGGAGTTTGTTCCTAAAGGGGTCCTAATTTTGCCAAGTATAGAGGGAGGCTCGAGATGATCGTGGCTACACATGGAGGTAGTGGTGATCAGGTTGCATAGGTTAAAGAGCCTTGCAAGATCAAGGATATTGAGGTAGTGGGTCTGGAGGTAAGCTGGTCAGGTGCTGTAGGTCAACTTGTCGGGGAAGTGGTCGTCCCTAGGAGGAGTAAGGGGACTTAAAGACGACCCCTAAGAATGTTGGGGTCTAAGCAATTGAGATTCCCAATGATGAGGGACCTTAGCCATTAGCTCCACATGATATGCGACCTACGGTACAACAGTAGCTAGAGTCCTCGACTAGCATGGTGGGGAAGCCCTTACATAGGATAGATCAATTGCATGCTAGTGATTATTTGTTGAGCGAAGCGATGTGGAGGCATTTGCAAAGCTACTCCAGAGTCATAATGAGGTGATTCTTTTGTTTGTTAGTTGTACAAGTGTTTTGTATTCTTTATCTGACAAATATGGTTTTTGTGTTGCAACTATACAACCTTCTTGACTTTATGCTCGCATTTAATCACATATATTAGCGGTTAAAGAGGTATGAGGTGAGGTTCGAGGTAAGCAAGCTTTGAAGGGCATTGGAGGAGGAGAAAAAACTACATTAGGACCTCTTCTCCAAATATGTAAAATTGGAGCAGCAGCACCAGGAGCTCGAAGAGTGAGCGAGAAAGTTGTGGGTTGAGCTAAAGGAGGCCAAAGCTTCTAGGGAGGAACTAACCAAGCTACAACTGGAGCTTGAGGGGAAGAAAGAGGAGTTGGAAGGTACCTGGGTTGGTTTTGCTTAAAGGGAGGTCAAGCTACTGAGGGGTAGGGGCTTGTACATTGAAGTAAAACGAGAGTTTTTCTTCGAGAAATTGAACGATCCCTTTGTGGAAAAGGCATTGAGCACTTTTGACTTTACTGTAGCCAAGGAGGCCCGAAAGAAGGTGCGCCAGCACTTCTTAGGGGCGAACTTGATGTTCCTCAATTGGCTTGATGATCCAAAGGTTAATGGTAGTGAAGGGGTGGGAGAGGCCTCATCAAAGAGCTTTGTTGGAGAAGATTCCGATGGTAGTGAAGGGGAGGGAGAGGCCTCATCAAAGGGCTCTGTTAGAGAAGATTCTGATGATATTGAAGAGGAGAAGAAGGATGAGGAGGTTGCCTAAGAGGAGGAGGAGGATGAGAACATGTTTGTGGATGAGGCTGGAGAGGTGTTGTTTTTATTTTTTCTTGTTTTGTTGTCATATGTAGCTTCGGCAGTATGCTATCAAGCTTAATTTTTTTCCGATTTTAAAATATTTTCCTTAACTCGATTAATACTAAACCCTAACTTGTTTAATACTAACCTTCGATTGAAAGTTAAGAAAAACTTGGTTTTTATTCTTTAAAACTTGAAGTCGCTACCCAATTAAAGTCGGGAAAAGAACAAGTTAGGTTGTTAGGTTAAATCTTTAGTCTTTAAAACCTTGTTAAAATCAGTTGTTAGGTTACCGATTTAACCTAGCAACCAATTTTAAAAAGGTTTTAAAGACCAAAGATTTTGGATCCGAGAGTTATCTTATTAGACCCTTAATGGATACCACTTTTTAACTTTTTGAATTTAGATTTTATCTTTTAGAAATACCATTTTTAGCAAGCACGGAAGATCTTAAAAACAAAATCTTATTTATACAAAAAAAAAAACAAGGAAAAATAAGATTTATTCACAAAAAGGGAAAAATAAAAAGTTTCCCTATATTAAGTCGCCTTATAGGTGCCTACATACCATCTATTTAGGATCGGACTTTCCATAGTTCGTTTAATAAAATTTTAGGTGAGTAGATTAATTTTAATTTTTGAAAAAGATTGAGTTTACGTTCATGACTCGATTTTGAGTTTATTTAAGGAAATTTTCGAAATGGTCCTAAATAGGGTTTTTTTTTTCTTTAGAAAGTTCGAAAAGTGTCCTAATTTTGAAAATAGTTGATTTATTTTTATTTATTTGGAAAGCTAATTTTTTCAACTAATAAAATGATTTTTTATTTATTTTACTTTTATTTATTTATTCTTTTTGTGCTTCACCAAAGAAAATAAAACAAACTAAACTTACCTATTTTTTCTTCTTTTTCTTTTTCTTCTCTTTTTTTTTCGAATTAAAATTACAATTTCCTATTACAAAGAAACATTAAATAAATAAAATAAATGATAAAAAAATTCAAAACACAAATAAAAAAGAATCAAACTAAGGATGCAGCAAGCGCAAGTCAAACCCGAAGCCGTAGGTTATGGAGTGAGTTTAGACCCGAATCTAGACTAGGTCATCAGGTTTGAGTCGAACAGAGGAGATGGGGTCAATGGCAGTTTACAAGGGTTGTTGGGGGTGGTTTTTGCGACTAAAATGATTAGGAAAGGGTACTTTTGTGTGTGGTGGATAGGGGAATATAGGGCTAAGCGAAGTACTGTGGTGGTTCGTAAAGTTTTGGGTGGTTTTTGATTTAGAAGACAGTGGATCACTGTAGTTGAAGTCAGTAGGAGCTATTGGTGGTGAGATATGAGTGTAGCTTGGGGTTTTAGAGGATGTCGAAGTTGGTCATGCTATCGATTTTAGATGGGGAAACATGGTAATTAGTGTTTTGAAGTGGGTCAAGTGCAATGGGTAGTGGCATGCTAGCAACAAGTCATGGTGGTGTTAGGTGTGTGTTCAAGTGAAAGGGGCATCGGTTGGTGTATTTGACAATGGGGATTGGGGCTAATGTCATGGTTGCTTGTTATGTGTGTTGTGTTTATGTGTGTATTGTGTGTGGTAGAGTGTTGCGGCAATAAGGATGCTTAGTGTTGGGTTCAGTTCTCAGCATAGCTATAGATGGGCGAGGTGTTGGTGTAAGAGAGGTGATCGAATGGAGTAAGTTGTTTGCTGTGACGTAAGCATGGGTTGTCCATTAGTGGTTGAGTGTAAGGGAGAGGGAGGTGATTAATGGCTATAGTATGGATGGATCAATTGCATGCCAGTGATTATTTGTTGAGAGAAGCGATGTGGAGGCATTTGCAAAGCTACTACAGAGTCATAATGAGGTGATTCTTTTGTTTGTTAGTTGTGCAAGTGTTTTGTATTCTTTATCTGATAGAGATGGTTTTTGTGTTGCAACTATATAACCTTCTTGACTTTATGCTCGCATTTAATCACATATATTAGCGGTTAAAGAAGTGTGAGGTGAGGTTCGAGGTAAGCAGGCTTTGAAGGGCATTAGAGGAGGAGAAAAAACTGCATTGGGACCTCTTCTCCAAATATGCAAAATTGGAGCAGTAGCACTAAGAGCTTAAAGAGTAAGCGGGAAAGTTGGGGGTTGAGCTAGAGGAGGCCAAAGCTTCTAGGGAAGAACTAGCCAAGCTACGATTAGAGCTCGAGGGGAAGAAAGAGGAGTTGGAAGGTACTCGAGTTGGTTTTGCTTAAAGGGAGGTCAAGCTACTAAGGGGTAGGGGCTTGTACATTGAAGTAAAATGAGAGTTTTTCTTCAAGAAATTGAACTATCCCTTTGTACAAAGGGCACTAAGCACTGTTGACTTTACTGTAGCCAAGGAGGCCCGAAAGAAGGTGCGCCAGCACTTCTCAGGGGTGAACTTGATGTTCCTCAATTGGCTTGATGATCCAGAGGTTGATGGTGGTGAAGGGGTAGGAGAGGCCTCATCAAAGAGCTTTGTTGGAGAAGATTCCGATGGTAGTGAAGGGGAGGGAGAGGCCTCATCAAAGGGCTCTGTTAGAGAAGATTCTGATGATGTTGAAGAGGAGAAGAAGGATGAAGAGGTTGCTTGGGAGGAGGAGGAGGATGAGAACATGGTTGTAGATGAGGCTGGAGAGGTGTTATTTTTGTTTTTTCTTGTTTTGTTGTCGTATGTAGCTCCGACAGTACGCTGTCAAGCTTAATTTTTTTCCGATTTTAAAATATTTTCCTTAACTCAATTAGTACTAAACCTTAACCTGTTTAATACTAACCTTCGATTGAAAGTTAAGAAAAACTTGGATTTTATTCTTTAAAACTTGAAGTCGCCACTTAATCAAGGTCGGGAAAAGAACAAGTTAGGTTGTTAGGTTGTTAGGTTAAATCTTTAGTCTTTAAAATCTTGTTAAAATCGGTTGCTAGGTTACCAATTTAACCGATTTTAAAAAGGTTTTAAAGACTAAAGATTTTGGATTTGAGAGCTATCTTACTAAACCTTTAATAGATATCGCTTTTTAACTTTTTGAATTTAGATTTTATCTTTCAGAAATACCATTTTTAGCACAAAAGAAAGATCTTAAAAACAAAATCTTATTTATACAATAAAAAACACAAGGAAAAATAAGATTTATTCACAAAAAGGGAAAAATAAAAAGTTTCCCTATTTTAATTCATCTTATAGGTGCCTACGTACCATCTATTTGGGATCAAACTTTACATAGTTCATTTAATAAAATTTTAGGTGAGTAGATTAATTTTATTTTTTGAAAAAGATTAGGTTTACGTTTATGACTCAATTTTGAGTTTATTTAAGGAAATTTTCTAAATGGTCCTAAATAGGTTTTTTTTTTTTTTTTCCTTTGGAAAGTTCGAAAAGTGTCCTAATTTTGAAAATAGTTGATTTATTTTTATTTATTTGGAAAGCTAATTTTTCCAACTGATAAAATGATTTTTTATTTATTTTATTTATTTTACTTTTTGTTTATTTATTTATTTTTTATTTTTGTGTTTCACCAAAGAAAATAAAACAAACTAAACTTACCTATTTTTTCTTCTTTTTCTTTTTCTTCTCTCTTTTTTTTTTTTTGGATTAAAATTACAATTTCCTATTACAAAGAAACATTAAATAAATAAAATAAATGATAAAAAAATTCAAAACACAAATAAAAAAGAATCAAACTAAGGATGCAGCAAGTGCAAGTCGGACCCAAAGCTGTGGGTTATGGAGCGAGTTTAGACTCGAATCTAGACCAGGTCATCAAGTTCGAGTCAAACAAAGGAGATAGGGTCAATGGTGGTTTACAAAGGTTGTTGGGGGTGGTTTTTGCAGCTAAAATGATTAGGAAAGGGTACTTTTGTATGTGGTGGATTGGGGAGTATAGGGCTAGGCAAAGCACTGTATTGGTTTGTAAAGTTTTTGGTGGTTTTTTATTCGAAAGATAGTGGATCACTGTAGTTGAAGTCAGTAGGAGCTATTGGCGTTGAGATATGAGTGTGGCTTGGGGTTTTAGAGGATGTCAAAGTTGGTCGTGCTATCGATTTTGGATGGGGAAACATGGTAGTCAGTGTTTTGAAGTGGGTCAAGTGCAATAGGCGGTGGCATGCTAGCAACAAGTCATGTTGGTGTTAGGTGTGTGTTCAAGTGAAAGGGGCATCGATTAGTGTATTTGACAACGGGGATTGGGGTTAGTGTCATGGTCGCTTGTTATGTATGTTGTGTTTATGTGTATATCGTGTATGGTAGAGTGTTGTAGTAATAAGGATGCTTAGTGTTGGATTCATTTCTCAGCATAGCTATGGATGGGCGAGGTGTTGGCGTGGGAGAGGTGATCGGATGGAGTAAGTTGTTTGCTGTGACGTAAGCGTGGGTTGTGCATTAGTGGTTAAGCGTAGGCTGTTGGGTGTTGGCCCAAACGTGTGAATTTAGATGTGTTCTCGGGCTCCATTCAAAGTATTCCATGTTGACTCTATAATGATTATGTTAATTCGATCAAATTGCAAAGGAAAAGACTCCAAATCAAGCCGAAAAGTGGAATGCCTAGTAAGGGAAACTACGGAAATTCTACAAAAAAGAAAGGAAAGAGAAGGAAAATAAGGGAAAACGTGATGACGTGGTGCCACATCAATTGAGCGGTCAAATGAAATTATGCCACATGTCTTGACAAGACACATGGTCGAATGTGTGGTAGGAGTTGACGTGTTGTTGTGCTACGTATCAAGGCATGAGTCACAAAGGTGCTGACATGGTGTCACATCAACTGCAACCGAACGAAGCCATGCCAAGTGTCTATAGTGGATACGTAGCCCAATGCTATCCCAACACATGGTAATATGTTTTATAGAGAAAAATAACAAGCACTTTGTATCTTTGATAAGATTTGAACCCAAGATCTTCAATTTAATTGCAATGGGAAGTTAGAATGTGAAATTGTTAGACCGTTGGCTTGTATCTTATTCATATGTGCAATCAAATTGTATAGATTGAAATCAAAAGTCAAACCAAATATCTTGCTTCTCTTTTTATTATTTAAGGCCTAAAAAATCTACCTTTTTTCTTTCTTTCTTTTTTTTTTTTTTTACTTTTCTAAATTTTCTACTTTTTTGTGCTTTTTCTAAATTTTCTATTTTTTTTTGCATTTTTCTAATTTTTTTATGCTTTTTTCTTAAATTAGGACCCTTTACCCTAATTTAAAAATTCTAAAACTATAAGAAGATAAAAATGGAGTGTCTATATAGACCCGATTACTTTTGCTTTTAGAGGGATTGAATTGCCGGTTCCTCCTTCTCTCATATAAATGCTTGACTTGATATGATGAATGAAATTGGTTTGACTTTTAATTCATCCCCATCTTGCTTTCCTCTCTTATTATTCTTCTCTCCTCTTGCCGTATTGTTGTCTTTGGCACTCTAATAGGCATCAGGACGGTGAAATTTCTCCAAGTCTTAGTATGTACTTGGATTGTAGATGGTTCACTAGCTTTAAGTGTGAAATGAGCTGGTCTACTCGAGCATGCCTATTCAAACAGATCTCTTATAGCATCATGTGATCTCTTGGATAAGGCTTGTCTTGGGTAAGGTGTATGCCTAGCAATCGTATTGCCTTGGGTAGTATGCCTTCTAGATGCCATTGAATGAAATGTTTTACAATGGGTTGGCTGAGCTCTCCCTTTTGTAGGTCATTGGATTAGTGCTACGTAGATGGTTAGGCTTGCTTTTGAACCCCTATATAAAGGGTATGTGGGTCCTCTATTCCTATATAAACACTTTGCTTTAGAGTTGACATTCTTTTGTTGAGAGTTGACTTGAGAGCTAGCATCTCCACTTTGCTTTACTATTGGCAGGTCGCGATCAATTAGAGTGAGGGAAAGAATGTCCTAATACACTCATCTTTTGTATCTCTTCGAACCGTGTATGTTTCCCACTAAGCAATATAAGAAATATGCTGTTGGGTTCAATAATATGGAAGTGATCCATCTCCAGCATAAATTATTGAAAAAAAAAAAAACATTGCAGTAATAGAAAACATTACATTATTGCTTCTGTTGAAAGAAATTCAATTCCAGCCTTTTCAACCAGTCCAAATTAGGTTTCTCTTCAATGACTTTCACCTTCATTTTAGGAAGATATTGCTCAAAAGGCTTCCACAATATGGCCTGAACTTTATGGCAAGTAACCCTTTTTAGACGATCAAGTTCAATGATTGATAAGGGAAGGTTGGACAGATTTAACCTTCCCTTCATGTGAAACTCCTTTAGATTATGCAGTTTCCCAATCCCATCTGGCAAAACTTCAATCCTGATGCAATCGGATATGTCGAGCAAACTCAAGCTTTGGAGCTTACCTATAGACTCTGGCAGCTCTTGTAAATTTGTACACGCATTCAGTCTGAGGATTTCCAGATTCCCTAGTTTTCCAATACTTGGAGGAAGTTCCTCCAGATCCGGACAATTGGTGATGCTAAGTTTTCTCAAGCTTGTAATATCACATAGTCCAGCAGGTAATTTCACCAAATTTTTGCAATACGCGACATTGACCTCCAACAGATTTGGCAATATAGCACCGTTCCAATTGTCAGCAGCTAAAACCTCGTTACTGATTTCGCACATAAACAGAGTTAATTTCTCCAAATTGTTGAGACGTATGTTTGCCATCACATGAAAAGGAGATCTAATTCGCTCGAGTCTAATCTTCTTTAAATAGGATGAGCAACAAAGAAGGGAAAAGTTTGCCAACTCTGCAGGTAGGAAACTATTGTTTGCAATAATCACAGCCTTGAGCAGAGTCATTTTTCCCATGAACTCAGGTAAGGAATACTTCTCTGCACGGAAGTTAAGAACAGCAACTTCAACAGCTGGTACTTCCATCTTAGGCCATTTTGATGAGAACTTTTCATCTACAAAGAATATTACACACGAAGGTAAAGCAACCGAGAGGGTGGTGGGGGTGGGGGAACAGAGAAAGAAGAAAACAACGTAATATATAATTCCTTCTAGAAATTAATACAGTTTCTTTTGTAAAAGAAAGCTCAGGTGAAATTAATGAAGAGATCAAATAACCTGTTGAGATGGATAGAATGCGAGCATTGATAGGATGTTCTGTTTGTTCAATCCACCACTTCGGGAATGCATTTCCTCGTAAGTGCAACACTAACCTTCTCCTTTCATTGATTGGATCTTGACTACCGTGACGAATGGCGAGCTGTCTCAGAAGATCATGTTGCAGAGCATAGTGCTCCTCATACAAGTCATCCTCTCCATTTCCATCATTCCTGAGAAATTCGAAATAAAACTGGACATAAATATGCCAACCAAGAGTTGCATAAAGGGCTACATAGTGTCTTCCTAGGAGACTCGGCTTACCTGCTTACTGCAACATCAACTAGACTCCTGTTAGATAGTTCTTGAAGTAAGGCCATGGCATGCACTTCTGCATTTAGATTATATAACTCCGTCCAAATATCAATTAGGCTACTAGCAGGAATTTTGTGATCCTCAGGAAAGGAAGCCAAATCAAAGAAACAATCCTTGATAGCAGATCTGATACTCAAATCATCTAAACTTTTGCTAAGACAGCTTATGATCTGACTATCCCAATCCAAAATAGAGGCATCATCTTCAGACAAACTATCTAGTCTACTTTGCCAAATACTTCCTTGATACCCGCAGAGTGACTTGCCAATAACGGTCAGTGCTAGAGGTGATCCTTTACAGCGTTTCACTATCTGCATTTACGGTTGAAGATAGTCAGTTCTTCAACAATGAGAAGGCAGTATAGTTAACATACATACATGAAGTTTCCCATGTGTTGTTGCTTCATAAGTTTAGGCTCCAATCAACTTTTACGTATAACTGTGGAGAGATCTCCTTTTAATACTGGTACTATGATAATAGATGATATAGATAGCATGTGTATGCATGTTCTAGTCCTAGGGCTAACGCACATTACTGAAAGAAGTAATGTACCTTATTTACAAGATCATTATCGGGTGGGTGGCTGCTCCCACCTGGAGGTGTCGCTGCATGAAGAAAAACTTTCACAGCATCTTCATGCTTCAAGCTTCCCAAACGAACAGGACGACCGAAATGTCGGAATTCAAATCTTGATGTCACTAGAATCTTGTAATTTGGAATCTTGTCGAGAACAAACTTCTCAAGTGGGAACCCTGATTCAGATGTCTCTAAACCCGATGGACTTGGTTTGGACCAAACATCATCCAATACCAGCAGTATTGGATTTCGACCGACTCCATGCAGTAGTTTTTTCAATTCTCTGAATGCATCATCTTCAGTTTGGATGATCGGAGTATTTGGATCGTTGATGTGAAGCATTTCCTGTATAATGCCAACTGCATCGTACGACTTCGACACTTTAAAGTAGAAGGCATTTTTCTTAAATTTACCTGTCCAGGAGTTGCATACGACATTAGCGTTGAAAGATTTAGGGTTTCTTCTCCAGAGGAATCCTTTTGTTATTGTTTACACAGAGGAATCTAGGAAGAAATATAATCAATAGTGGGCAAATCTCAAAGAAGAGCCTGATAATCTCAATTGACATTAAAATAGATAATTGGTTACGTTAATCCAAAAGAGCAACTGGATCGCTTTGACTTACGTCAAGCAGTAACCACCCGATCATCTGACATGGAAACTGGCGCGTAGCCAAAAGAAGATAACCAAAGAAGGTAAAAAAAAAAAAAAAAAAGGTTTAAAAAATACATAGTAAATACATCGGACACGAATCAAATTCAGATTATATGAATACAAAACAATAATTATTCCTTCGACAACATTGCAAATAAAAAATCATGGCAGCAAGAATCGAAACAGCTTTACCATTCAATTATAACAACTCAAAAGAATAAATCAATCAATCATAAGAACACGATACCTTTAATTTCTGAATCATGATATATTCGATCCACCAAAGTGGTCTTCCCACACCCACCTGGACCAGAGACCACAACGACAGAAAATCCATCCTGAGTCAACTTCGATTTCACTTCCTTATACTGCTCATCCAGCCCAACCATAAGAGTCGGTTCTTCAGGCTCAACATATTTCCCATAATACCCCCCACCACCTCCAATATTCACGACTGTCCCACTCCTCCCTTGAGCTCTAACCAGCTTGTCCACATCACTTCCTATCTGCTCTACTTTCACTAAAGTCTTCTTAACGTCCAAAGCAGTGATAGCCGGCAAGTTAATATCGAAAAATCTCTTGATTTCATCGTCCCAATCATTCAACTTCCTTGAATAAGCCAACTTCTTGTAGAAATTGTGCCAACCGATTTTGGAACATTTGTCCAAGAGGGTCTTACCTTTCTCAATCAGTTCAAGGATTTGTTTCAGTTCCTTTCCAGTACGATCTAATACTTTGTTGAGCTCATCCATGTCTTTGATTATTGGCTCTATCTCTTGGAACGTGTCCTCGAGTTTCTCTAAGAGTGATCTGAACATGTAGATTGTCACAACGGCATCCTTAATGCGAGTAAAGACCTCATCAAAAGCAAGTTCTATCGCAGTTTCCATTGGATCAGGCACTGAAACTGGATATTTTGTAGAAGATGTGCAATGAGGAAGAAGGTCTGTGTTTGATATATTTAAAGGGTTTATTTATTCATTTTCATTTATCAAATGGATGATTTCTCAGCAGTTTTCACTCAAGAGATGGGAAGGGACGAGGAAGAAGACGAAGGAAATGTTAGTTGCTCGTTCTCCTCGTTGACCATTCCCACCAATCTCAACTTTGTTCCCCTTTCCTCACTATTATTCTTATCGAAGCATCGGCACCGGTATATCTCTATGTCTTCTATTTCACATACCCAAATATTGAGAAAATAAAATAAAATAAAATTTATAGCTCAGTCACTTAAAAAAAACACTACTGTATAATACAGTCATTTCGAGTTACGATAAATGATCCATTTATAGTAAATTACCGTTTACAGGAAAAATCAAGCTATCAATAGTAAAAATGTATATTAAAAAAAGAACACATAATGATTTTACTATGAGATGTTGATTTTGATATTTGATGGTGATAAGCACGTTTGGTGTGCTCAAACAAAAATATAACGGAAGGATAATTCTAAAATGAATTCCTCCCTTTCACATATAGATACGGTTTTGAAAGTAGAAGTTGCCAACAATTGAAGTCTAACTATTCCAATTTTGAGTAGCATTTCCATTCAATAAATAGAAACTAGATCGTAACGTTGTTGGAAGATTTGTAGAAGAATTTTGTTACCGGATTTTAAGCACAAATACACTTCCACCACATAATGATCAGATATGGCGAAATTAGAAATTTAAGTGTCTTGCTAAAGGATTTTCACTGAGGCATTGCCAATAAAGTTGTGACCTACTTCGAATTAGAACCAAGCTATTTTACCTCGGTGTGACCAACAATAGATAGATCTAGCTGCTCTTATAGTTCATAATTTAGTAACTGCAGCAGTAGCAAATTGGTATTTAAGATATGTGACCTATTGAAAAAGCTTGAGACAACTCGATATTCTACTCAATAATCCGAATTCTTAAGCTTAAGTCTCTATAGCTTATCCCACAAGTTTAAAGAGATAATATCATAATTTACACTTTAACTTTACCAATTTTTATGATTATATATATGAAGTTTTGATCAAACAATTTGACAAGTTTGTTTGGAAAATAATTTTTCCAATCAACTATCTTCAAATGTTGTAATTTCTTCCATTTGCTTGAGTTTGGGGTAAAAAGATTTTTTAAGTATTATGTGATATGTGTTATGTACATATAATTTGTAAGAAATAATAATAAAATAATGACACAAATAATAATATAAAAATAATTTTTTAATCAATTATCATATGTGATTTATACATATTATATATATGTTAATATTTATATAAGATATATGTATAATATATGATATATATTATTCATTACATTGTTTCTTAAGTTTGGGAGTTTTATAAGGGGGTGTGTCTAAAGAAAAGAATTATCATATGTCACTCTTCAGAATCTGCTTTTAACAAACGAAACTGCAACACATAAAAAGAGTAACATTGTTTTGTACGTACGTTAAGCACATGTATATGTCTTTAGTAAAGACATTAGCCGATCTGTAGTAAAAAGTAAAAAATGGGACTTTTATATATATTCTAATGTTGTTATTTATATTCTAATGTTGTTATTTTAATTTATCTTTTCTGTAAAGTTTTTAACAAGAGGAAACTCGCCAGCTATGAGGCCCCAAATTTATAGCAACAATCCTCACCACCAATCTCAAAAAGTCTTATTCTGCTGTCTAGCTTTATTTTTATCTAAAACCAGTCGGTCAGCCAGCTTGTCTTGTATCCAGCCAAGATCTTATCTCAAACATTGCATAATCAATAATTTGGTGTGTGCAATATTTTAGTTTCTCTGATTGTTTTTTTTTTTTTCAAGCAATGGCTTCGCTGTCACCCTACAAAAGATTCTACATTAAAAAATGACTTTGCTACCAAATAAATAAATAAATAATAACTTCGCTACCCAAAAAAATTTTTTTAAAAAAAATAAAGGAGGACTTTAGAACTAATCAACATTAGAAATTTAAAAAAAAAATCATGGGCATACTAATCTTTTTCATTGTAAATTGGATGTTTTTGGATATCAATTTGGACATGTTAATCATTGAGAAGGAGAAATTTAAAAAACAAAAAAAAAAAAAAAAGAAGAGAAAGAGAAGAGAAAGAAGAGAAAGAAAAAGAGAGAAAGAGAGAGATAAAGTGGACACCAAGAGGCTAAGCTTATCAAAATTTCTAAACAAGGTACTAAATAATAGCCAAACATTATCAACTTGCTTAAGATAGTCTTACACTTATTATGGAGCTAGGGGTGTTGGTATTTTTGAACATCCCTTTCTTCCTAGAGGTGTGGTGCTTATTGGACCTTTTCAATTTCCGTGCTTCAAATGAGGGTGTTATAACCAAAATAAAAATATCCCAAAGAAAATAGGACAAGAAAACAATGTAAGAAGATCAAGAAGTGATAGATGGAAAAATTACTTAATACAACAAGAAGTTGTAATAGTAGTTAGGAAGGAAAATTAGTTACTAACAACAAATAAATAGATTAGAGCATGTATCTTCATAAATAGTGAAATATCAATAAAAATTAAAAAAAGTCTCAATCAAATTCTTAAGTGCTTCTTTCTCTAAAAATAGGCAAAAGAGATTGGCTATTTCGAAATAAGTTTAACCTTTTCATCATCTTCAATCTTTTCATTTTTTTCATTGTTCCACCATTACCACACATCATACAACATCTACAACATATCACACAATAAGATAGTAAGTTATCGGTGCTACTAATTAGTGCTCTCATCTTTCTTGACTATGGACAATAGGAACCAAGCCATGGAAGCAATAATGATGGAGAAGTTAGAATGTTGGTATATTCAATAGTAGAAATTACAAAATCTATGTTAACTCAAATGAAAGAATCCATGAAAATGAGTATGCTAAGACGAGTTGTAAATGGAAGCAATGTAGGTGGAAAAGTTAACACAATTGGGGAATTTTTAGTTAATGGCTTCAATTAGAAGAGCAATTTCAATTTCTAAAAAAGAGATTACATAGGAGGAAAACAAGAACTTGTTCACTGATTTTATTTTCCAATCTATATCAAGACATCTTCTAATATGACAATTCAACCAACCCAAATTCAATAGTTTCCATCTTACAAGATTGTTTCTAATCTCGTAGGTGCAGTTGCTGGATATGAAAAAGTAAGTAATCCTCTAGAAGTGATGTGGATGAATATTGATTACCTAGATGAGTATAGGAATTTCACTCTTAATCCTCTAAACTTTCCATTAGACAAGATGAGCTAATATGTACTTATATAAGATCATGGCATCACTATCAATGAGACCTATGAAACTTATTTTAGAGGGATAGAGGTCGATATCTTCATCAAATGTGCCAAAGTTCTATGCTTCAACCTTAAGAACAAGGTTGCTTTGAAGGAACGGAGAAATTGTTACAACTAAAATAAAAAGATGCTAAAGAAAATAAGATAAGTAACCAATGTAAGAAGATCAACAACTAATAAGAAGGAAAGTTAGTTAATATAACAAGTAATTATAATTATAAGGAGGGAAAGTTAGTTGCTAGCAACAAACAAATAAATTAGAGCATGTATTTCCATAAAATAGTGACATATTAATGAAGATTGGAAAGGAAGTTTCAACCAAATTCTTATGTACCTCTTTCTTTAAAAATAGGCACGAAGATCGTTTATCTAGAATAAGCCAAAACTTTTCATCATCTTTAGTTTTTTTTTTCATCTTTTTTATTATTCTACTGTTGCTACACTTCATACTAACATCCACAACATATCACTCAATAAGATACCGAGCTACTTGTGTTATTAGAAGTTTATTAAATTTCAAACTTAAAATTTATTGGGTAGAATAATAAATGCTGGGAATGCTTTTTTTTTTTTCAATGAGATCCTTAAGCTCCTTTGGGGCTTTCCCTTGTGTGTGATCTCTCCATTGACTCCTTTTTCCCGTTTTAATTGTCCTTAGCTTCAAGGTTTGCTCTGCTGTCATTAGATTTACTTTTGCACCTAGTGATTCCAATTGAATCTAAATATGTATACTCGATGGGAGCTACAAATTTAGAGCTTGTTTTCACATTATTTTACTAAATATTTCTCCCTTTTAGTTCTTAAATAATCATTGCACATTTCCATATCCTTTTTTCCAACCTAATAATGCCATATAGTCTACCTAAGGTCTGGTTTCCTTTGTTTCAACAATCTCCAATAACCCTTAGAAAATAACGTGTTCTCTTCTCTTGACATTTTCTTATCATTGTAGGGGATCCATTTCCTACCAATAGTTAAGTTGTATCCATGCTTTTCCCTTGATTAACTCTAGGTCTAGAACTCTCTTTCTTTATCATGGGGCTTAGCATTCTTATACTTTTACAAAGCTCAAATTAGATCTAAGTCTACCAGATTTTCAAATTTAGCCTTATTGGATCTTCATACTTTATTTAACCTTCTCCAACCTTCCAAAGACCCTCAATTACTTTGTTTCAGGGTTGCTTGAGCATCTGAAGTCTCTTATGAACTTAACGAGCTTATGATCTTTGATTCTTAATTGGAATATAGGTGCCTCCCTGATGTTTTCTTTCATCTATCAACATTTGATTGCTTACATTGAGATAACTTCTTTCAACCACCACTTTTGATACTCTTGTCAAGTATTCATTAGTTAAACTCAAGTCAAGAGTTTCTAACACTTTATCACAACCTATAGTTAGTTTTGCTTTAGGAGTGTCTTGTATATAAGCTCAAGACTAAATTCCTAATGGGCAGCCCTTTCTGATGTATTTTCCTATTCATGAGAATATTAACTTTTCTTACAGGCTTTTATTGCAACTAAATTGCCAATGTCCCTTCTGCTTATACTTAAAGCAAAAGAGTGGGGTCATTACGGAATTCTTCTAATCCTTATTGAATAGACATCTCCTTCCATAGGCATAACAAACTTTCATCGCCTAATTACAATCTTTTTCCTCACATGATCCATAACACCTACTATATATTTTTCCTTTAATAACTAAGAAAGCTCTATACTTTTTTAGGTTAGCCATTTTACTACTTAATTTGATCAACCATATGATCAAAGATTTCTTTCCTTTTTCCTGTCTTAAAACCACATTTGCGGGTCTCCTTTTAAGAACTTCTTGCGCCTTATTACTCTCCTTATCGTGAATCTACTTATGGCCTTGTTTAATTAACTTTACTTTGTTCACAATAATAGATAAGTTTGTAGTTGATAGTATCTATAAGCTAACTATAACTTAAGAAAGGATTCAATAGGTAATACACGCCACATGTTATGCATATATATAGTATAAATACTAATAAAATATTGACACATATGTTGTATGCAAATTACACGTGATAACAGATTTGGAAACTATACTTACCATTAATATTCATGTCAATATTTTATTAATATTTATGCGTCACGTATACATAATGGGTCACGTGTAATACCTATTGAATCTTTTTTTTCTTGTAACCTTAGGTCTAAATTATTTAGAAATTTCTATATCTTGGATCCTCATCTCTCTTAAAAACGTTAATAATGAACTTAATCAAACTATTAAGTTCCCTTTAATATTCCTACACTATTCTATTTCCCTTTGTTTTTTTCTTTTAAGATTGAAGAATTTTATTGATACAATCTACCTACCACTATCTAGAAAGAATCACTTGAAGAAAGCTTCTTGAACACTTCCCATGTTTCCCTTTTGTGCGAGTAACCTTTAAGTTAACTTCCACCAATCAAATGTGATACCCTTCGGTGTTAACATCACATGGTCCAAATTCTAGTCATCATGTATATCATATGTAGTAAATGCTTTCTTGATTTCCTTTCTCTACTCCTAAGCTTCCAGTAGATCCAGCTTATTGGTTGATAAATACTTGACCAGCTTAACAAACTTAGGTAGTCCGGTCATTCTCCCATGTCTATCCTCATTATCGCTTGCTTTGGAGCTTGATACCTATTGGGATTTTATCTCAACAAATCTATATTAGTCTTCTACTGTTATTAAGTTTGCAATACACTACTAAAGTCTTTATTGTATTCATTATCTAAGCGAGGTTGGGTTGAGCTAGCGAATTAAGTGCTAAACAAAAGAGAATTATTGGCATGCTTCGAGAGATTTGAGTTTCGCTAACCATTTTCCAGCATACAAGGTAGGGAAAGGGTAGGTGAACATTCTAATCTCCAATATAATTGTAGCATATGTACACACACACACACAGAACAATATCTTAAAGAATAATATCATAAACAACATGATCTACATCTATAAATCAAGTGAATAAGATATCATTATAGGTCAAAGCTTAGCCTAATTCTACCTACTATCTTCACTCACTAGCCTAAAGATTGCTAGTCTAAATTTCTCTATGGATTAGAAATCTAAACTTGATACCACATAAAACTGTCTATTGTCACATCTTAAGATTGAAGTATGACTTCTTCACTACATGCTTTTATTACAGTAAAAGTGTGCAAAGTTCAAAAGGTAACTTAAACCATAGATAAACTTTAATCACATAAATCCCCACAATCTCTTAAGTATAAATTTTCCATTACAGCTTATTAAACCAATCATAGATAACAAGGCCTGAGAAAATTTCAAAATGTGAAATTCAACTCTATTCTATAAATTTCTAATTTTTAAATTGAGTTTGCTATTTGTAGCCATCATTTGATCTATTGCAATCCTACTCCTAAATCACATTTGACTCTTAAGCATCTTTTCAATTGAAATGTTTATATCCTAAATGTAGAGCTATGAAACTTAGTACAAAAATAAGGTAAAGCACATACATACACAAATGCCATACCATATGCGAGTCTAAATAGACATAATAAATGCAACATATATATCAACCAATAGACAATAAGCACATGTAAATTTTCATCTATCGTAGAAATCATATCATATAAATATGTTATCCTTAAAATCAAGTTACCTAAAACTATATTACAAATCAAACAAACCTATAACAATGAATTGGAAGATTTCAACACCTCTCAAATAACAATGGACTGGAAGATTCCAAGAAGTCTTAAATAATGTTTCATCTAAAGATTTCAACACTTGATAATTATATAAGGATGAGTCCAAAGACTTGAAAACCTCATAATTAAATACTGAGTCCAAAGACTCTAAGACCATATAAATATTTCAAAATGAGTTCAAAGACTCTAAAACCTCAATAGATAGCCAATCATACCATATAAATTCCAAGATCTTATGACTCATTAGTCACTTATCTTACACCATAACATATAACAAACACAATTCATTAACCATTTATAATAAATTATAATCCTACATGCACAACTAACAAACAAGCAGTAATCGTATATCTAATATTTACTTAATCCTTATTTATATTGGCTTGCTTTAACAAATACTCAGTCAAGCACTTTTCAATGCTAGCTAGGTTGAGTAGAGTAGGTTATCGCATTCTTGCTTAACTTAACCACACATGATCAAAGCACTATGTGCACTTAAAAGTCGTGTATGGTCGGGTTCATCTTCCATTTAACCTATGGTTAGGTCGGGGAAGACCCTTTAATCCCTTCCCTATCTATAAAACAAGCAAAAGAATTATTATGGTAAGTTTATAGTCTCTTTTTTAGCTAGGGATTGGTAAAGGAAGAAAGAGATGGATTAGAGAAGAAGTATTGCCTACTAGATATAGGTAATGGATGTAGCTATTTAATTCATATTTTGACAAGATCCTTTTAGTTAGTTACTTTTGAGATTGTACTAATGTCCCTTTTGTGTCTTGTAATTACAAATTTAAATGTTAACATCCACTTATATCTTCACATTAGATTAGGTATTGTTTAATTACAGTTGTAGAAGATGCTTTAGGAATGATTAACAAGTTGTAAAGCAATCATGATGAATTGTAAAGAATTCATCATGAGTTGTCATGACTAAGGTCGATAGAGCCTAATTGTACATATTTTATAGGTTACTTTTATAGTGTTTTTCTAAATTTTTAGTGCATGTTGGTACTTAATTTGTTCATAATTGAATTTCAAGTTTATAGAAAAATTTTAGATGAAAATGAGATTGATTGAGTAAAGAATGATTGAGAATGGAATTAAATTAGACATTTAAAGGAAGTACATGCCTTATGTAAGGATGAAGTGACCATGTGAAGCTAAGGAAAGGATGTCCAAACCCATGTATTGCAATTTAATGGCCATATAAGACATTTCTAATACACATGCCTTGTATTCTAATTCATTGAGGCCACATCTTACATAAATCCATCAACAATTGAAGTTAAGATCTAAAGAGTCACATGAGTCAAATTCCAAACCATGTTTAGGCCATGTTGGTAATTAAAACCATGCAAAGTTTCATTATACCATAAACAGAAAAAAAAAAAAAAAAAAACATGTAACACATTACATAAACAATATTAATTTTTAGGCAATCAATGCTAGGGTTTTAAAAGACTTAAGGGCATTGTCCTCTAAGCCCTCTTCTTCACTTTTCTTTTGTTTACTCCTTCCTATTCTTTTTAATTTTCTAGTTAGATAGATTAATTATTTGAATATTACGATGTAGTTAGATTATCTTTTCTTTTTCTTGCAATTAATCTATAGTTTCTATTTTTTATGATCTAATTACATGTTCTTTCATTGCTTTGAATTAACATTGCTAGTGTATTAATTTAATGTTTAATTTCATATAAAGAGAACAATAAATCCTATGTAGGATTAGATCTAACGTAATTAAAAGGACTTTATACAATCTTAGAAGTACAATAACATGGTTTCTCTGAATTAGGGTAAAACCTAATAGCAGAATTCATAGATCTTAATACAATCTTAGGGTTTTTAATTAAAATGAGAGTTTAGTTAATCATCCTAGGGTTAGAATTGATATTCTTAAGAGAGATATTAACATACTTTAGAAATTCTCACAACTAGGATGAGATTGATAAATTGCATAGATGTCTTTAGGGGATTGATATTTGATTACCAAGTTAATGCATTCTTAGAGAGTTTAATTGTTTCTTTTATTTTTTATATTCTGTTAATTATTTTGTTTTAATTAGGTTAATTAAGTTATTTGGTTAGTTGTAATTTAGAATTAATAGTTTCAATAATTGAGTGAATTTTGGTTAGATAATGGAAAACGGGTAAAGTACTAGTACTCAAATGTAGTCTTTAAGGGATCGACACTCATTGCTCGTATTTGCTATCTTATTAAACTAATAAGTGCACTTACCTATACACAAAGTTTTTGGTGTTATTGTTGGGGACTACAATATTAGGAACGCCTTGGCTCTATTAATCTATCCATTGTTCAAAAATTGAAAAAATAAAATTCTTTTTAATTTGTGTTTGCTTTTGTTTAGATAGTTCCAAGTTTCATTTATTTTCTCATTTTCAATTTAATTTGTCTTTTCACAAAATTTTTAGATTTTACTTTTCATATTGCTAATTCAAATTGCTTTAGTTGTGACTATTGAAATGAAGCAGAATTAGTGGGGTCAAAGAGATAGCTAAAGTACTCCCAATAGTGGTTATGTGGAACATGCACCCGTGAATTTTGAGAATGTGTACTAGTATAGTATGGGCTATAGTTCTTTCCATAAGTGTTTTGACTGATACCCTTGTTGGCAAAGTCCATATACCCCATATACACACTACCTTGGTTTCCAAGAAGAGCAATCAAGATAAAAATCTCTATAGAAAGTTCTCATAGAAGACTTACGGAAAAAAAAAAAAAAAGGAATTCCTATACCTTAAATGAGCTAATCCATACCTTAAACCCACATCCTTTAGGAACATCTCAAGGGTAGACACTATAACCAATTATATCTTTAGACACACTTGAGAAACTGAGAGAGTTAGTTGAGAATTTTGAGAGGTCTACATCTGAAAAGATAACTGAAGTTACATTTGGAGAGTCTATTAGAGATAAGAGTGATTTAACAATTGATGAAGTATGGGAAATTTTGGTGGATCCTATATATGAAGCCAGGTGGTTTGAGAGTAAAGAGGATTTAGAAGAATCCTTGGATATATCCTTTAGTTCCTAGGTCTTAGAAGTTCTTTATATAGTAAGTGAGGAGGGTGAAAATTTCTTAACCCCCAACGGAAGAAATTAAAAAGGTTGACAAACTATTAGATGTAAATGATCTAGAGTCCTCTTTGTTTCCTAATGATGAAACTTTTGTTGGAGAATAAGAGTGTGAGATGGAGTGTTTAGAGCTTCGGGGGTATGTTAATAAGTGTAATTAAGCACCCATCATAAATACTTCTCCTTTTGCTAAACCCGTACTTAGGAAACTTGGGGGCGTTGAGCCATCGATGAGTGTTTATCTATTGAGAATTATATTTCCCATATCTTTAATTGAATTATGGGAGCAAGATACTTTTACATAAGACTTTGGTGGAGGCAACCTAAGTGATTTTTTCTCAATACCCTTTAGTTGATATGTTTATGTGTCTCTTTTATTTCATTGATTTTTTAAAAAAATAAAATTTACTTTACTTACATCACTTTTTGAACTTGGTAGCTTACATATAATTTTAAGGGTTAAAGTATTTTATACTTATGACTTACATTTGGTTTAGAGTGTTGAGATGCAGGAATTAAGAGTAAGTGTTAACTAAAGATAAGCTTTTAAAAGAGGTACATATTTTACGGGAGCTTCATCTCCCATTGAGTGCCTATGCAATGCTTGACCACCCTTCATCTTCTTATATTTAATCATATTATAGATGGGAACCAACCTTCTCATCTTATTTTAATCTAGAATTGTTCTAAGCCCAACCTTCTTAAGGAGTGACCTTTTACATTTTCACAAGCCCTCATATGTTTGGGAGGCTTGACTATTTCAATTGGTTTGGGCATACATGGGAGAATTACAATGGAACAAATCAAAGGGTAAGTTTAATTGAGGGATCAACATTTAAAAAAGTTCAAATAAGAGAATAAAGTTTTAAAAAGTTCAAATAAGGAATCAATGTTTCATAAAGCGATTCAAATAAAGGATTCATAATAGTCATTCCGTAAAATTATTCGAACCACTTTGTGAAATATAAATCTCTTACTTACACTTTTTGAAACTTTGATCTCGTATTTAAACTTTTTGAAACTTGACTCCTTAAATATCAATCATGTATTTTAACTTTTTGAAATATTAATCCTCTATTTGACTTTACCCCTAAATACCGATCCCCTTCGTTATAATCCTCCCCAAGTGTGCATAGCCATCATTAGAAGAGTAGCATTAACTCTTGATCAGTTTACTCACAGGAGGCCAAACCCACCTTCAAAGAATACCCCATCCCATGAACAAATTGTTTATTCATGCTAATCCCTGCCCCCCAACTTCAAACTCATAGATTGTGGCATTCTCCCTTACTTAGATTCCTAATGAATCTTACCATTACCCACTAAATAGATTGCAAACCCCTTCAATTACTTCCTATCTCCAAATCATCTTTATCAAAACTTAAGACTTCTATAAGCATCTTCTCACCTCACCACCATCTCTCGTTCTTCAAGATTACCTCTTGAGGATTGGCTAAAGGGTAAGGTTTACCCACTAAAGTTCATTTTATAAGGATACAGGCAAAATCTTGTTACAAGGTAACTTACAACGCAACTACCCCTCTAGTAATGATGTCCTCTCCCTGGTGGCTACTCTTCCTCTTAAGCTTCATCTACTTAAGCTTAGTTGTCAATTGGGACTACCCACTCATTAGGTACACCGGGTAGTATTTAAGCAGTTCAATGAAGCTAGAACCTTGTGCTTTAATACCACTTATCATGAGATAGGAGTTTCATCTCCCATAAAGTGCTTACGTGGCACTCGACCATCCTTTATCTTCTTATATTTTCTCGTATTTTATATGTAGAGCCAACCATCTCATCTTATTTTAACCTAAGCCTATTCCAAGCGCATCCATCTTAAGAAGTGCCCTTTAACATAGTCATAAACCTCCATAAGTTTAGGAAGCTTAACTATTCCAACTGGTTTTAGCTTACCATAGCCACCATCAAGAGAGCAACATCAACTTCCCGCCAATATGCTTACAGGAGGCTAAACTTGCTCTCATAGAATTCCTTTCCTATAAATACTTACTTACCCATTCTAGTTACTCTAATTTATATTGAATTGCAATATTAATGGTGAATTGGATAGAAATAAGAAACATAAATTAAATTAAAGATTAATTAATAATGCGATGATAAAATAGAATCAAATAAACATAAATTGGGATATCTAGATTTTGATCACTGTGAGTGTAACATGTAGGATCTTTGGGTTTTTAACGAATCTCTTATTCTTATTAATCGAAGGAATTCAAGTGCTAATCTAATAGGAATCGCTTCTCTATTAGATTCTAATCCTAATTACATCCTTCCCAAATTGCTTCTAAGATAAGACTCCTTAGAATAGCATCAAGAATAAGAATTCCACATACAAAAAGAAATAATTTTTAATTTCGTAAGAAACCTATAACTTCTCTATAAGCTTATAGTGAATCCCTTTGAGTATAGTAGATCTATCTATATATTAGCTTAGCAACTTCAATACATAAAATTAGATAAATTAAGCTTAGATTCTAGAAATAACAACTTAATCCAAAATAAAACATGCAATTGAATTAACAAAAAAGAAGATTGTATTAAAATAAAATAAAATAATTCATGTATAATACATCATTACCTCAATGATTTACAAATCTAGATATCGTTATTTCCAAGCTATAATCATAGAAAAGATAACAACTTTCTTGATAAAAAGAATGTTTCTATTCGCTATTCTCTCTTGCTTCTATGTTTTCTTTGTTGGATATAATTATCTCTTTTCTATTTATAATGTACAGACTAAATAACCTCCAAATGGAGATACACGGCCATGAACATGAGCATGGTGGTTAGGCGTTAACAACATCTTGCAATAATTCTTATCAAAATTGTCTTGAAATTAATTATGAGAAGAACATAGCCATGGTGGGTGATCGTAAATATGCTTGTAAAAAAAATCCTTCGAAATTCAATTTGAAATTAAAGACAAGGGCTTCATAACCAAGAAACACAACCGTAGTGTATAACCTTAGTTGTTTTCTATGCTTGTTTCTTGAATGAATCTCTTCAATCCTTGCTATCTTCAAATTATCCTTCAAAATAGATTAAATTCTTTTAAAAAATCACCTAAATTCTCATCTTTTCATCACATCGCATGACAAATGAGTATAATTTTGCACTCATCACCATGTCATAAGGCTAAGGAGACTAGCAGGATACATGGCCTACTGACATTGTCATGTCTAGGTCATGTCTATGTGCATCAATGGGTAGCAAGATACATAACCTTTCCCCTATGGTCATTCAAGGTTGTATCAAGATTAACATTAGACTAAAAAGATATATAAACCTTGATATGGTCATGTTGAGGTCATGTTAAGTAAGTAAAAAAGGAAAAAAGGAATGAGTCAACACTAGAATGAGAGAACTAAACACACAGACATACATCTTCATTTACACAAGATACGGGCTTATGTCTTCATTTGTACTAAACACGATTGTATGTTGTTGCTATCAAGCTATGTCTCCTTGTCCTTTAAACCCTTGACTTTTAATCTACCTTTTTTGTCTATTTGTTCTCCCATCTATTACACTACACATTTAAAGGATAGATAAACTTCCATAACCATGCATTCCACCATCCTCCTTTCCCATTTTCTTTTTTTGTTTGCATCTTCAATAATTAGATACGTTTTACTATCTTTTTTCCCTTTTTATGTACTTTCATCCATGTTTTCACCATATGTGTATTTTCATGCTTTATTTACCATCTTTTCATCTTTACTTAGCATTTGAAACTGATAAGTAAATGAAGTTCTTAGCATTTTGTGGATGTTAAATCCTTACTTGATTATATGATGCATTCATAAAACAAGCATCTAGTCATTTTGTTGAACATGACTTAGAGATTCATAGACTTGACATAGCATTTACATTTTTGGTTTTTATGGTCTTAGAGTTTTTATAGAATTTTTTTTTTTTTTTTTTTTTTTTTGCACTCTCTAAGTGTGATGAGCGCCTAGAAGCTAAGTTAATCACTAAAGCCTACTGTAGAACTGTAACTAACTGGGTCCTTCGAGATATCGAAGAAAATGAGGATGGAAAAGTCAATAAACACAGTAGCTTACATGAAGCTACTCAGAGAATATAACACAAACAAACACAACATGACTTAGTACTTTGCTTGATGTGACATACAAGCTAATACTAAGGTTCACTCACTACTAATCTCAAGTTACTTAGCAAGATTAGATAAGAGTATAGGAGAAAGTGTACTCTAAGAGGAGCATCTCACAAGAACAAGAATATTTATTAAGTATGAGGTATATGATGATTTTGGCTATAAGATACAAGGAACTATTTATACTAATTCCCTAAAGCAATAAGAAAATATATGTAATTACAATAAAGGGTAATACAATAATACTATCTTAGTACATTACCAAAAGGTAAAAAGGGACAAATAATACAAAGGGATTTAGTATAATATCAGAAAAAGAAATTACAAGTGGCATGTCGTAGTTAGGTCCGCGTTCTAGGATCTTAGAGTGTTATGGCTGAGCTATAGTGAAGTTGTAGCTGCTGTTGACGAATGGTACTCATAGTTGTCGAGATGAATAAAGGATGTTACTGTTCAATAGGCTGAATGAGTAGAGCTCGGTATGTAAGGGCTTTGGTCTCAACACTCGAAAGGTCAACCTTGGTACTTATCATCTCTATAGGTTAGGAAATATATGTAATTACAATAAAAGGTAATACAATAATACTATCTTAGTACATTGCCAAAAGGGTAAAAAGGGACAAATAATACAAAGGAATTTAGTATAATATTAGAAAAAGAAATTACAAGTGGCATGTTGTGGTTAAGTCCGCATTCTAGGATCTTAGAGTGTTATAGTTGAGCTATAGTGAAGTTATAGCTGTTGTTGACAAATGGTACTTGTAGTTGCCAAGATGAATAAAGGATGTTGCTATTCAATAGGCCGAATGAGTAGAGCTCGGTATGTAAGGGCTTTGGTCTCAACACTTGGAAGGTCAACCTCGGTACTTATCATCTTTATAGGTTAGAAGAGTAAGGCATAGGTTCGGCACTAGGCAAGTCAGCCTCAACACTTGAGTGGTTGGCAACTAGACAAAAGTCTGAACATAGCAAAGTACATCCGAGTTAGGACCTTAAGGAGTTCACTCATAACTCTTCCATATATAAGAGCTCATCCTCAACAGATTGACATGAGAGTATCCCCCTTATGAGAGACTGTAGGCTTTAAAGACAAGTAAGTGTGAAGGGTCTAGAGGTAAAAAATCCATCAGTTCTCCGGGGTTGCTAAAGATTTTCCCTCAAATCTTGATCTTCTTCTCCGTCTTCTAGTACATAAGGCATTAAGTCGGCAACATTGAAAGAAGAAGACACTCCATATCCTTTTGGTAACTCTAACTCATAAGTGTTGTCATTAATGCATCTAAGGATCTTAAAAGGGCCATTTGACTTAGGGGATAACTTGTTTATCCTCTTCCCTAGAAAACATTCCTTGTTGAGGTGGATCTAGACAAGGTCTCCTGAGCTATAAATGACTTGCCTCCTTCCTTGGCTTCCCTGTTCTTTCTATCGAGATATAGTCTTGGCTAGTTACTTGATAACCTTGCAATGCAATTTTTGAAACTCCTTAGTATGCTACAAGCCTGACTGACTTTTTCCTTAAGAGGTTAGGCTAATAACTATGTCCAAGGACATGTTCAGGTTAAGTCCATAGACGACCTCGAAAGGTGACCTTCTTGTCAAGTTATGAGTAAAGCGGTTGTAAGCAAACTCGATGATGGGTAAGCATAGATCCCAATCATATAGATTTTCCCAATAGTAGCTCAAAGGAGGTTGCCTATTGCTCAGTTCACAACTTCTGTTTGGCCATTTGTCTAGGGATGGAAAGAAGTATTGAACATAAGCTTAGTGTCAAGCTTCTTCCACAGGGTTCTCTAGAAGAAGCTTGTGAACTTCGAATTACAATTAGATACAATACTCCTTAGTACTCCATGCAGCTACACGATCTCCTACAAAAAGAGGTTAGCAATAGATAAAGTATCACTAGTCTTGTGATAAAGGATAAAGTGACTCATTTTGCTGAATCAATCGACCACTACCATGATTGAATCATGCTTTTGTTGTGTTTTGGGTAGGCTAAGCATGAAATCCATGCTTAGATTAGTCTACAACCTCTCAGGTATGAGTAAAAGTATATATTCTCCATAGGGCTCCTTTCTCTCCTTAACTAACTTGCATACTTCACACTGCCTAAGAATTTCACATACGTCTTTTATCATCCGAGCCTAATAGAAGTGTTCCTTTAACAACTCGGTAGTTTTCTTTTCACCAAAGTAACCAACGAGGCCTCCGGCATAGGCTTCTCGAACGAGTAATTCCTAGCAAAACTACTCAATACACATATTTGTCTTCCTTTCATCATAAATCCTTGACTTAGATAAAACCTATCCACCACTCCTCCAATATTGTATTTGGCCACTAAGGGTCCAAAATACTGATTATGTTCATATTGATGAGGTAGGGTACTAAACCCAAGCATCTTAGCTTGCAATGTTGTAATAAGAACATGCCAACGAGAAAAGGTGTTGGCTACAATATTAGTGCTTCCCTTTTTGTATTTGATGACATAACAAAAAGTTTCTAAGAACTCAACCCATTTAACATGACATCAAGAAAGTTTTTATTGTCCTTTGAGCTTCTTACCACAATATGCAACTGGTTGATGCTCCTGCATAAGAATAGCTCTAATGCTGACTCTAGATGCGTTACATTCTAGTTCAAAAACTTTTCGAAAATTAAGTAGGACAAGTACTAGGGTTGAAGTCAACTTGGACTTAATCTCATCAAAACTACTTTGAGCTTTCTTTAACCATTTGTATTTAGAGTTCTTCTTAGTCTGCTTAATCAGTAGGGCAACTACAGAACTAAAGTCTTGAATGAATCTTTGATAAAATGAAGCTAGACCATAGAAACTCCTAACTTTTGCAGCACTAGTCGACATCATCCATTTGAGAATCACTAAAACTTTCTTATCATCAACTTCGATACCTCCCTCTGAAATAACATAACCGAGGAATACAACCTCGCTTTAGAACATGCACTTCTTTAAATTGCTAAATAAATGCTCAATATGGAGGATATCAAACATAGATCTCAAGTACGTAACACAGAAAATAAGGTCGGCACTATATACCAAAATCTCATCGAACTACACAACAATGCATCTACCAATCAACAATCTTAAGACTTAATTCATGAGTTACATAAAAGTGCTCAGCACATTTATCAAATTGAGCGGCATCACCATCTACTCAAACAAATTGTCCTTCATTATAAAAGCAGTTTTCCATTCATCTCGAGGTCTCATTTGTATTTGATGGTAATCACTCTTCAAGTCAATCTTCAAAAATATTCACGCTTCATGTAACTCATCAAGCATGTCATCTAATTAAAGGATTTAGTACTTAATAAGTAACTAGTAAAAAATAACTCGAAGTCATCAAGTAGTAAAACTAGTAAAAGAAAGGGAAATTAGGGTTTTTAGGTGGAGAATCCTAAAGATCGTGAACCTCTGGACCCCTCACTTACGCCCATCTCTAAAGCCTACACTCTCTCACGAGGAGGATACTCTTGCGTCAACCTGTTGAGGATGAGCTCTTGTATATGCAAGAGTTATGGGTGAACTCCCTAAGGTCCCAACTCGAATGCAATCTACTCTACTCGGACTCTTATTTAGTCACCAACCACTTAAGTGCCAAGGCTAAGGTTACTATACGTCAAACCCTACTCTTCTAACCTATAGAAATGAAAAGTGTCAAGGGCAACCTTCTGAGTGCTGAGATCGAAGCCCCTACACACCGAGCTCTACTCATTTGGCTTACCGATTAGCGGCATCCTTTATTCGTCTCAACAACTCCAATTACCATTCATCATAGTAGCTATAACTTCATTGCAACTCACCCATAACACTCCAAGATCCCAGAACATAGACCCAATCACGGCATGCCACTTGTCATTCCTTTTTCTAAAATTGTACTAAATTCCTTTGTACTATTTATCTCTTTTTACCTTTTTAGCAATGTACTAAGATAATATTATTATATTAACCTTTATTGTAATTGCATATATTTCCTTGTTACCTTAGGGACTTAGTATAAATAGTCAGTTGTATCTTATAGCCAAAATCATCATATACCTTACACTTAATGAATATTCTTGTTTTTATAAGATACCCCTCTTCAAGTACATTTTCTTCTATATTCCTATTTAATCTTGCTGAGTAGCTCGAGATTAGTAGCGAGTGAATCTTAATATTAGCTCGTGCATCACATCAGGCGAAGTATTAAGTCATGTTATATTCATTGATGCATCATATCCTCCAAGCATCTTCACATAAGCTACTGTGTTTGCTGACATTTTCTTCAATATCTCGAAGGACTCGCTTGGTTATAATTATATCGTAAGTTATAGTAATTAACTTAGCTCTTAGGCATGCATCAAAACCCTTATGTAGCCATTAGTCCATGAATTTCCTAAAAAATAATTTTGAGAAAATTTTTAACCTATAAACTAAGCTCGGATTCTAACCTATTAAAACAAAAACTATCATATATAAATTAAAAAAAAAAAAACTAAGCAATGGGCCTTTATTTTTTATTATTTTTCTAAAAATGCAAAAATATGCAAAATTCTTGAAAAATGATTTTTTAATGATTTTTATATTACAAATTTTCCTAAAAAAAATAAAAAGCTTTTCAATCTTTATAGTTACCCTAAAAGTACCTATATACCCACTATTCGAAATTAAAACAATGTAATTTTGTTTTTTTTTTATAAAACTTTAGTATGTAGATTATTTTTATTTTTGAAAAATAGTTAGATTTACGTTTTTCTCCATTTAATTTCATTAAAAAAACTTTAAAAAACCCTAATTTTTATTGTCTTAAATTTTGAAGAAAAACCCTAAAAATACCTAATTCTTGAAAAATCCAAGCTAAGACTTTTTATTTTTTTAAAAAAATCTAACTAAGTGACAAAACCCTGTTTTTTTCTAAAAAAAAAAACCTCGATTGCATAATTAAAAAAAATGCAATTTTAATCAAAAATGTAATTTTTGTGAAAAATATACTAATTTTAGTGAAAACATATGAATTTTAATAGAAAATGCAATTTACCCAAAATATGCAAAAAAATATTATTTTTATGATAAATATGTGAAAACAACTAACTAATAAAAATTGACACTAAGGACCTGTAAGAAACTCATGTTGGTGATTTTTCATGCAAAAATTCTAATCATGTAATATTAAAATAATATCATACATTAATAACATGCATATTCTAAAAATTCACAAAATAAACATAACAATAATAAAGTTGACGATAATATAAAAAAAAAAAAAAAAAACTAAGAACCAGCACAAGAAATACACAAAGTTAGCATGAATTTAAAAAAAACTAAGAAAACTAAAAACTATTAAACACAAGAAATAAGAAGAAAAAAATGAACCCAAATCTACCTAAGTCTATTGATACGCAAGTCAAACTGGAGGACAATGATGTACGGGTTGGATCTAAGTCAGATTGTAGGTTTTAGACGAACACACTCAGGTTTTCTTCTTCATGCAAAAATGTAGAAGTAGTTAAGAGTTCACCCAGTTTTTTCTAGCCAATGAGTTGTAGTTCTATGAGATTATCATTAGTAAAATTTGGATTAGTGTATGTACCTTAGCATGTTGTAGCCATTTGGGTGGTTTTCAAAATCAAGCAGCAGTGGTGGTCATTAGGTGAGATGGCTAAAGGTGGTTCAATGTAGGTGAAAGGCATGTTTAGGGGGTTTTCGGGTGTAAGGAACATGCTACTAGTGTTGGTTTTGGTTAAAGAAGTGTGGTTCGTGGTTCTTCAAAACGTAGCCGATAATGGTTGGGGTTTAGTTATGGGTGTACCTATTGATTATGGTGGAGTTCGAAAATGGTTGAGTTTAGAAGTTTGGATGGTAGCGAGCCAATTATGGTGGTTTATTTGTGTCAATGTAGTGTATGGAGTAAGCGATGAGTTAGAATGGGAGTGGGGATCTAGTAAAGAGAGAAAGGGTGGTGAGAGTATGTTTATGATTTTTTTCTTTTTTAGAATGGAGATTAGCCTCTAATTGCAATTCGTATCAAATCTAGAGCTTAAGATAAATTTTGACTAGATATGGATGACCATGGATAATGTTCAAGCTTAGGCCAATTTTATCAAATCCTTCATAATTAGAGAAGAAGCTCATCACGTACTACATGCTCATTGCGAGTCGAACTGTAAACCTCTTGATTCCCTGCTTACGCCCTAATTAACTCATCTAAGCTTCTCATTAGTTTTCACAAACTTATAATATTTATTCATTACTTCTTAGGCCACATCTGTTTTAGATTTTCAAAAACCAAAACCAATTTTGATCCATTGGTTCATAAATAAAAAAAATTCTAAGTCCTATTATTTCATCCAGTTACTTTTTAAATTCAATTCAAATTCAATAAAGGCTACGTTTAAAACTCTCACCAATTTTAACTAAACATATACTTCATAAATTCGAGGATTTTATTGGACTTTATCAAAAATATTTATTTCAAATAAAATCCATATTTCAAGGATTCGAAATTTATGGTTGATTATAAAATTATCTTTTTCGACCTTAAGCAACCTACTAACATGACTCTGACACTTTTTCAATTTTATTTTTTTATTTTTTATTTTTTATTTTTTGCATTTTTCATTCTTTCAAAAAAAATTTAATTTTTCTACATAAACTTAGCTCAAAAATAAAAATAAAAACAAAGAAGAAAGGGTGACAAAAATGGGATGTCTACAAGTATTGATTGCTTAAACCTAAGATATGCTAGTTTCATTCCTTTCTCTTTCCCTTATCCTTTTTATTTTATTATCAATTTTAGTTGCAAATTAAGTATAATGTACGAGTTAAGTATGGAGGGAAGGAATAAAGGCAAAAACTAATTTATATTTTTGTACTAAGTAGGCTATGAGAACATTAGGAGCTTTGATGAGTAATTACCTCACAATTGGTGTTTTAAGCTTTTATAGAATTGAATCAACAATATTATTGAATATTTATTAGTTTGTATTTTGGATGAATTTTTTCTTCTTAGAATTTTTTTTTTATTATTTTTACATGCATTTTTGCTTAATTATTATGACCTTTTAACACTTTGTTGGAGTTGGATAACAAAATCTATGTAAAGTTTAGTTCCCTTTTATTTAAGCTTCCATCGAGACATAGGATTTGGAGGAACACCAACTAGTTAAGGGTTAGTTATCTATGTTTTTAAGCTTACTTTAGTGTAGTCTTTAGAGCATATGATTTAGAGTAAATGAACAAATAAGAACTATCTCTCGAAGATTTCCTGGAAAATAAAAATAGTTAGAGGATAAATAAATTAAATTGAAATGAATTGAATAATGAGCTTGTAGAGTGACGCCTTTATCAGGAATAGTACCTACTAACTTAAGTAATGAGCTTGAGATTATCAGTAAAAGCTCGTTACATGATAAAAGAAAAGTTTCTATGAGAGCTAAACTTAACTAAAGAATGCATAACTAAATAAAAGGAGTAGTGCATAGTTCGAAGGGGTATCTTGAAACCCAATAGCCTAAGGTCAATTGGCTTGGGACGTACTAATTGATGAAACCATTTCAACAAAATAAATTGAATTGGAAAAAGAAAAGAGAGAGAAAAGAATCCTCCAATGAAAATTAAAACTAAAGAAGTGATTAGGAAATGAGTTGATGTAATATATATTTACTCTAAGTCTTTTTGCTTAGCAAGAGGGAAGGGGAGTATATACCCTTTAGTTATAGTAGATAAAATGTAGCACTCTCCAAATTTGTTGATGTTAATTCTAATTTTAACTTTAGTCATTGTTTGAATGATGTGACTAACTTCAGCTTAAATAGATTAATTTTTGAACTCTAGTGCGGTTTCTCAAACCCAGTACATTCTTTAGTATTTTACTATTTTAAAGGCATCACTAATGTGATTGATTAATGGTGTATGAGTATAACAATTGCTAAAAGTTTGATTTTTGAAATTTTAGATGCAAACTTATTGATATTTTTGAGCTTTGAATAGAATATGTGCAATTTATGGTTATTTTTTTAGAAGATAATTGTTGTCCTTGAGAGCTTTTCATTAATTGATTTGTTTTGCTTGAGGACAAGTAAAAACTCAAGTAGTTTGAAGTTCGGTGGAGCCTAATTATACTTATTTTATAAGTTATGTTAATGGTGATTCTATAAAATTTTAAAGTATTTTTAGTGCATCCTAGTACTTAATTTGTTCGCAATTGAATTTTAGGTTCATAAAAGAAGTTTGGATAAAAATGAGATAAATTGAGTAAATAATGATCGAGAATTGAATTAAATTAGACATTCAAAGGAAGTACACATTGTGTATAAGGATGAAGTGGCTGTGTAAAGCAAATGAAAGGATGTACATGCCTATGTATTGCAATTTCATGGGCACGTTTTACATTTCAAATATACATGCCATGTGTTTTGATTCATTAAGGCCATATCTTTGTTAAATTCGTTGACGATCGAACATAAGATTTGGAGAGTTACATGAGTTAAATTCCATACCATCTTCATGTCATGTTGGCAATCAAAACCATGCAATATTTTATTGTATTATAAGTAATAAAAGGCTTTATAATACATTATATATACCCAGTGTTCAACCTTAGGAGATCAAAGCTAGGGTTTCAAAAGACTTAAGAGTGTTGTCCTTTAGGTTTTCTTCTTTTCTTTTCTTCTCTTTTGTGTGAAACTCACATTGTAGTAAATAGGACTTTAACATCCAAATTTAGGATGTTCGTAAAGATTACCTAGTTATAGCTTAAAAAACACGTTAGGACCATAAATTAGTTAAAATAATCCAAACAGTTTAGATATTTGAAATAGAATTATAACATATTAATATAAGATAAAAACTAAAAGTTTTTAAATTCACTTATTAATTGTTAAGACAAAAAATTATGAAACTTGAGTCTTAATTTCAGCAAGATCCCAAACCTACATTAATAGTATAAAAATATAAAATAACAAGAGACCACATTTAGAAATGATAATATAAAAATATATAAAAGAATTTACTAACTACAATTGTAGAATACCGAACTTGTGAATTTAAGGTACTATAAAATTTGTCCATTTAGGCTCAAAATCAACAATAGAACTCAAAAAATCAGTCCAAGCAATTGCATAAACTTGGATTTTAGAAATGGAGTGTTAAAATATTAATATAAGCTAAAATGATAAAACTAACCAATTCATTCGACTAATTTTTGAGATCTTGAAAACCGTAACTCAAGCACTAACAAGAACTTAGAAGTAAATTAAATAATTAAAATAATTAATAAAGGATGTGAAAATTAATTAAGATAATAATAATGTGTAATTAGTTATTAAGCTAAGCTAAGGTGTGAAAGCTTTAGTACAAACTACTTTATAAAGCTAACCCTTAACCTAAAGTAATAAAAAATACTAAAATTTGTTAATATTAAATATAAGGAAACCCATGATATTCAAAAACCATGGATTGCCCATAGATCAAGGATTGATGGTTTTGCTATCACCATAGTTTCCACACATGGTTTGTATAAAACCATTTGGACACATGGCATTAAGGAACGATCAAATTGACACATGTCAACCATGTTCCTAAGCTAACCCACTAGCTATGACACTATATAAACCTTATCCCCTTCCTCAATTCTACTCTTTAAATACAAGCCCTGGCCGATTTATTAGCACACTTCCCAAATGTCCAAGAAGGCTCGACTGAAGGCATAATACCAGCTGAATTTCATGAAGATACTTTGATGGTTAAGGTAGATGGTGAATGAACACTTCAATTTGATGGTTTTGCAAGAAATCAAAGCTGGGGAGCAGGAATCGTATTAACATCACCTGAGGGTCAAGAGATACCCTTAGCATTTAAACTTAATTTTCGATGCACCAATAATGAAGCTGAGTACGAGGCAATATTACTTGGTTTGTTGTCTGCACGAGGAGTTGGAGTGCATAATTTATGTATTCGAGGTGATTTAAATTTAATCATTAGACAGGCCATGAGTGAGTTTGGATTGAAGGAACCTACACTTACGCCTTATAGGGCTGCAATGCAGGTTATGGTCAAAAAATTTAATTCTATACGGTACGAGCACACGAGTCGATCGGCGAATAAGTATGCCAATGCATTGGCTATACTAGCATCTAAAATGCCGATTCAAGATGCTAGTAGTAATGTGAAAATCCAAGTAGTCAAGAAATCTATCCCATGTACGGCTTTAAATTTTGTTAGTGAGGATGAAGACATGCAAGATGATTAGCGCGGTCCATTCATGGAACAGTTAGTACACCTTAATGCGGCTTCTATTTTGGCTCTGAAGAATTTCATTAAAATCAATGGAATGTTATATTATAAGGGTTCAGAAGGTGTTCTTTCTTGATGTATTGGTTCTAAGGAAGCTCGTCTTAAGTTAGATAAGTATCACCAGATCTAGTGTAGGGAGGAAGGGCCACCACTATGTCATCGTATTCAGCGTGCAGGGTATTAGGCTATCGATGGCTAAAGATGCACTTCAAGTGTAAGTACATTGCCCTAAATGTTTTGAGCTCCCTAACCAAAGTGAGTGTAATTTTGTATCTAGTACTAGAGACTGGAGGCGCCCGTACATTGATTACTTGAGGAACAATGTGTTACCGATGAATAGTATGGATGCCAAGCTTGTAAAGCGAAAGGCCAAGAAGTATCTTATGCACGAAGGTCAGCTCAACAGAGTATCGTTTATGGGAAAACCCCTAAAGTGTATCGCTCCTCCTGAAACGGAAACGGTTTTGACTGAGGCGCATGCTGGAGAGTACGGGGAGCATCAAGGAGGAAGGAAACTATATTATGATCTACTCGATAGAGGATACTATTGGCCAACAATGGAAGTGGACACTTTCAACTTCACTAAGAAGTGTGCTGTCTATCAACAGCATGGAGATGCCATTCATGCTCCTGCAGTCACACTCCATAGCATCACAACTCCTTGGCCTTTTCACACGTGGGCTTTTGACCTTATTGGACCTATACATCCACCATCAAGAGGATGCATCTGGATTTTGGCAGGAACAAAATGCTTTACAAAGTAGGTAGAGGCAACTACTTTAAGGAAGGCTACAGGACTAGCAGTTGTGGGTTTCATGAAGGAGAATATCATATGTAGGTTCGGAATCTCAAAGCGTATTTTATCTAACAATGGCACTCCTTTTATCAATTTGCATGTCCGCCAACTACTAGTTTCTTATAATATTGACCATATAAAGTCTACACCGTATTACCCGAAAGGAAATGGGCAAGCTGAGGCCACTAACAAGAGCTTGTTGAAAATACTTAGTCACATGGTTCATCATAATCATAAGGCATGGCATGATAAGCTACCATTAGCACTTTAGGCCTATAGGACATCTAAACGAAGGCCAATGCAGGCAACTCCTTTTTCTCTAATATATGGGGCTGAGCCAGTAGTTCCCATAGAAGTCTTGATCCTATCTGCTAGGTTAGCAATCAATGCTGAGGTCGAACCTGACATATTACGAGTGATGGATCTGGAAGCATTAGACGGAAGGCATGATATCGCTAAACATAATCTCATCAATTATCAACATAGGCTTGGAGTGGCATATAACTGTCTGGTGAGAAAGAGATTGTTCCAACAAGGCGACGTCGTACTTCGTGCAGCTGAGCATGTACGCTAAGGTACCCCAGCGCCCAAGTTTACACCAAAATAGGAAGGACCTTTCGTAGTTAAGGAAGTATACGAAAGTAGATATTGCAAACTCAAGAATCCCAATACGGATGCTATTATTGCTCCTATCAATTTCAATATATCAAAAAGTTCCATTTGTAAAAAGGAAACTATGATAAAGTTAAATGAATGAAACTTACAGCTCGAGCTATACAAGCTTTTTTTGCATATCTATTCCTACTATTATCTCCTTTGTGCACCTTAGGTTAAAAAAAATAATAATAATGAGGTATTGGTGTTTGTAATGTTGCTTCTTGGTAAGAGACTTGCCTCCCAAGCGCAATATACATCTATTGTATGAGTTGTCGACTGGATAAAGCTTTGACTCCCAGGCATACTATATGATGTTCTATCGAATAAGGCAATGACTTGTACTATTTGAGTATACATTCGTGGAGCATGTAAAAATAGTTAAGTAGTGGGTAATACCCCCTTAACTCACGACGTGACTATCTAATGAAACTAACAGTCCTCGTTCCAATCAATATCTCCATACTGTCGGATCATATATTCGAATCCTTGCTTGCAAATGGAATACACTTCCACTACACAAAGTTTTCTTGAAAATTTATCAAGCCATAGAGTAAACTATCATGTAAAGTGCTACTAAGGAAATGTAATGTTTTCTAAACGCATAATGATGTGAACTTTCAAGGGCTTACTAAATCAACAAACAACTCACGTCAATTCACAATGTTCCATGTAAAGGCATGAATCTCAAATAAGCGAGAAGCAAAACTATGCATACTAAGCTTAACAAGTCGTTACACTCCATTAAAAAAAGGAGGGTGCAAAGAGAACAAAAGTAATACTATCAATACTCAACACTAGATGCTACAATAGAATCAAGATCTATGCCTGCCAGATGCTCCTCTCTCTCAAGTTCTGCCTTTGCAAGTTCGACTTTGAGTAGCTCACATCTTTCCTCAACATCTCAACTACGTAACACCTTTTAAGCTTCAACTACAATGATTTCCATCTTATTGAGCTTGAACCTAAAGGCACGTACTGTAGTGACACTACTAATCAAAAGTTCGAGATTTTCTATGGATAGCGAGCACCAAGCCTCATCAAATAGCCCTACAACTTGCCCAAGTAAGCCCAATATATGAGTAGTCACATTGGAACCCAAACAGACCGATCCTACCTAAAAATCCCCCTCCATCCTATGTAAGCGCTCATGTGGTACTAGGAGGTCAGAAGGTATCGTGAAGTCATGAAAGGAAGAAGTATCTTCCGAGCTCACTACCATCTTGGTTAGTAATCCTTTATCTCCATATTGTATTGTTCTAATCTCTAGGGGAAGTGATGATGTAGGATCCCTTAGAACAAGTGAAGTCACGTCACTACAAAGGGTAGGAATGTTGCTAACTACAATAGCATCCATGGAAGCATTGGGAGCAGCATGTATCCCTTCATTACAAAATTCTGCACCCATCAAAGCATCAGTAAATGCCTGGATCATACTTTCCTCTAAGAGTAAAAATTCGATATCTTTACGATCATCAATGATATTAAACACATCGAGGATTCTAATATTACCATGGGTGTCTTCATCAACCTGTTTTGTGGAGTCTATTCTATCATTAAATTGTCCCTCTTGGTCATTATCAATGTCTGTCATGGAATTTTCTCTATCGTCATTTGCATGTTCAAGAGAATCCCCATAATCAACCAACTCAACATCATCTTCTCCTTCATCTACAATCCTGGTAACAATAGGTAGATCTTTAGCTTAAAGTACCTTTCCCATACCATAATGACTTGGAAAAGGACGAGTGATAGGAGGGATACTTTGACTCAAAGAAGTTACTTTAAGGACACTACCATTCGCTCCATCAAGATGATGCTTCATCACTTTCTATTTAGTAGAAGTAACATCCTTCTCCTTTCCCTTTTGCTCCTGTGACATACACAAAATTGAGAAAACTAAGAAGAGTAAGTTTCAAGAAGATATTAATGTATAAAAAAGGAGGAAGGAGAGTGTAACGATAATATTACCTCATGAATGCGGCTACGCTTAGGTTGTATGATGATCAATGGAGGAGAGGGTGAGCGTTCACTTTGTGATTTACCTCAAGCATCATCAGACGACTTCACATTATTAGATGATTTTAGGTCTTCCTTAAGTCGAAAGTGAAATTCATATCTCCGGATGACTATTTCGGGCAAATCCCTTTTAGTTGTCTCTGAGACATACTTCTTAAACCCATCCAAGCAATCCTTCCAATATGTGAGCCAGCCACTCAAAGCAACCCCAGAACGACTCATAGAAGGAAAGAATAATTGCCTGATCCTCCTATGAATGTTCTTCCGGCTCTTAAGTCTGAACATCTTGCAACACTCATCAAAACTTTGGCTAATGACCAAATCATGAGGTACTCCTTGATCAAACCCCAGTTGTTGAGCAACCCAATGAGGTGAATATTTCATGACACTACACTCAAGGAAGCAATTAAAAGCATTGGCCCAATCATGAAGTAACGGAAGACCCCCAGGTGTACTCCATAAGATAAACTCTACCTTAACATCATAAAGCTCATCATGAAGCTCTATCAAGTTTACCAAGTCCTCTAAACCGGAAGGGTAGATTTCTGAGTCCCATTCATATTCAAGCAATTCCTTTGTATATGGATGAAAGCGAAACTCATGACAAGTATCAATGACATTCTTCAAAGTACTTGGGAGTTTTCTATTGACCTATCCCCAAGCCCAGGGCCTGACGACATCAGAATGTGTAAGCGGGAGACCAGAATATCTCCTATAACACTCGCAAAAGAACATATGAAGAAACATCATGTCTACATACAACACCACAACGTATCTCCCTTGCGAGCGTATCGAAACTTCATGAAAGAGGTCCAAACGCCTATATAAGGAACCTAAGTAAAAAGACCCTAAAGCAAAACATTCCCTTCGTGTGATACGAATAGCCAAGTGGAAAAGTCGAGGACTAACACCTTTTTTAGGGCCCCTTGGGAATAGAAACGATGACAACCAACAAGCAATGAAAGCTTCCAACTCGTACTTGAAACATAAGACAAGACATATTAGGTTAGGGTTATAAAGTAAACATCAATAGGAAAAAGGGTAAACAATGACTATGCCACATCAAAATGTAGAAACTTACTTGCACTGATATCGAGGCCCCATCTTATCACCCTTGTCTGGCCTAAAGAAATGTTTGATCCATGCACTAAGCGTACCATGCTTGCAAGTATTTAGAGTTTCTCTTTTGTCCACTTCTAATAATTCAATTAGTGCTTAATTGTCTTTCGAGATTGAAGTTATGGTGATGTTGGTTGGTCTAAGATTAGGAAGGCTTAGAAGCACTGCAACATCCTCTAGTGTTGGAGTGATCTCACCCTACGCTGTCACAAAGGTATGTGAATGAGTACTCCAACGGGACATGATAGCTCGCCAAGTTTCTATTTCTTGCGGGCGGTGCAAAGTTAAACGAGAAGACACCTATATGGGGTAATACACCCCCGCTTCTTCCAAAACGGACATGTATGTGGGATTTTTGAAAATGTACATCACCCAAAACAACCAGCCATTCACTATGTGCTTTGGGCCTTCAAAACTACTATCTAAGAGAGGGATTTCTTTCTTCTCATTTCTAAAATGCAACACAAAATCTGCTTTTATCTCAACCCTCTTATGTACTGGAGGTTCTTGTCTTATGAAATGCAGCTTGCCATCCTTAGGTCGATGTGGATGTATATGCCGCCTCTTTATATCTCGCCAAAAGAAGTCACCTTCAATAATTGGGTCTATCCACTTATCTCGAGGTAAGGGGGCTGCAAGGATGTGATCCTCAAAATATGTTAAAATTTCATTGTTCTTATTAATATTGTTGCTATGAGAGCAACTTTTGCCAGATTCTTTGCCCATGTCAATGATCCCTAAAAGCAGCAGTAACGTCTATATGAAAGAAAGTGAGCACCTGTAAATGAAGGGGAGCAAGGGAGTTAGTAGAAGTAAGGTGCATTCGAAAAGTATGACATCAATTACGACAACTAGAGATGACACATATGCACAAGGATTCTTGTAATATGTGATGACAATACATAATTCACACATGAGATCAGTGATACTATGCCCAGCTCATATGCTTATGATGATGTTTTCCAGCACGTATTCGTATTAGAAGATTAATGTTCAACACCTTATGTTCAACTTGTGTAATGGGGCCTCACATCGCGTTTAGTGCTCACATTGTGTCTAACGTTGTGTTCAAGAGTTATGTAGTTTTCATGACTCGTGTGATGCTCAAACCTCGTGTCATGCTCAAAACTCATGTTGTATTCAAGCCTCATGTCATGTATAGGCCTCATGAGATATCATGTTCAACACATGTGACATGTTTAAGATTCATTCCATATTCAAAGCTCATGTTACATTCATAGATTATGCCGTATTGAAGATTCACTTTAAGTTTAAGACTCGTGACTATAGCTCATACTCACTTACATTGGACCCTCATGTTCAAGACTCATATTCACTATCATGTTCAAAGTTCAGATGTAACCCTTACATTCACTCATGATCAGGGCTCATGTATTAAGGCTTATGTTCGATGTATATGATGAGACTTACGTTCAGCTTAAATACCAAAAGTGTTGTACTCAAGTTACATACTCATATATGATCAGACTCACGTTCAGCTTAAATACCAAAAGTGTTGTACTCAAGTTGCATACTCAACTCACATGTACTCATATAGAAAGTTTAAAAGTGCTCATGTTAGAAGCATACATATGCTTATGCCAAATAAACTATGCTGAATTGAAGTGTTCAATCCTCATATGTTCAAGTGCAAGATTTATGTCTTGTTTATGTATGCTGAGCTCGTGAACTTGCGCTCTACTCTTATGCACTTATGTTCAAATTCACATTTTATGGTTATGTAAAGGCCTCATAGTCCTTATACATGATTATTCCGTAAGTGTTTGTATTAAGGGGTGGTGAAGTTCATTTCACGTATTGCCTCATGAGCGCTTATGTTAAAGGGAGGTTATGTTCAAGTCAAGCGTGTCACTCTCATATGTTCATGTCTAAGACTCGTTCAAACTGTATGAGCTCAGCTCATGCTGCACTCTCATGTCCTCGTGTGTGCATGTCCTTACAATTCGAGACTCATGATTCGATTCACATTTTATGTCGCAATTGGCTTTATAGAAGTTATAAATGGAGGCTACGTATGACCTAAGTGTTATACCTCTTTGCTACCACCCGTTGATGAAGATTAGTATTCAAGTCATGATCACAAACCCTTGACCCTTGGTTGGCAAATAGTCACAGTCCAGGTAGTAAAGAGTTTACCTTCTTCAAACCATGCCAATTTGCTAACTATTGCTAGTTTGAGATGTAGTCCTCAAGTTGCAATCGTAAACTTTTGGCCCTTAATTGGAGGCAACTACAATCTAGGTGGCGAAGGGATCCTCTTTCAACTTAATTGTCAAATGATTATGGTACCTGCAAAGTATAGATAATGAGGAGAGGTCGGTTTCACATTGAAAAAGTGAAAAGAAAAAAAATAAAGAGATGTAAGAATTAATGGCATGGAGACAGATATGGAGGCCAACATGAACAAAGATGTTCAATGGTGGGAGCTATCTCATTAGTCATTACATGAGAAGGAAAAGTGGATCAAGTGCATAAGCTAAATTGCAAACAAAAGCATGATCATCCTTACAAAAAGAACATAGCAAATGTAACAAGACAAACAATTCATGGTGATAGAGGGGACAAAAAACGACATATGTTTTACCGTAGGTCACAAATATCTTATAGCAAAGTCATTAGAGGGATTCTTTGTGGTGTTGCCAAAGATGAATGAATGAAGAGAAATAAGAAATAGTACTAGCATTGACATTCCTAGAGGAAAGCTTTCGATCCTCAAACTCCATTGTTACCAGTATCCTTACTATTTGAGGGTACATATGGATCCCGCTTTCATAAAACAAACCAGCTTACTTTTATTTTAAACATTAGCAATCACATAAAAAGATTCTAGTGGTATCATTAACTCCCTGCCATGGCTTGCAACCAATCAAAGCAATGCTTCATTAATAGATAACAAAAGGTTATTGAATACATAGGAAGTCTTACTGGATTTACAAGTGAAATTGGTGCAAACAAGGAAGCAATAGAAGTGAAAAAAAAAGAAAAAGAAAAGGAGGCAATACAAGTGCTAGTGACTAAAACTAGCTTTCAAATAAGTACTTTAACAGAGAATTTCCTCAATGAAGTGCTACCGGAAGGTACAATTATTAAGAGGTCGAGAAATGTGTCTAGCCTTATGAAGGTTAGATTTGGAATGACACCTTGGGATTCAATATTGAAGTTGGTGAATTACTTGATGAGCTTAATGAAATTAGGAATTGAAGATGTTTTGAGACTTGTTAAGGAGTAACAACATTATAAGGTAAGCTAAGTTTTGGTGCTCCCTCCACCTTACTTTAAACAGAAAACTAGACCTAAGGATAACAAAAATGGAGTCGATATTAAGTCTACTTCAGCAGTTCTCAATAACATTAGGGCTGTGAAAACGCCTTTCGCTCCTCCTATTGAGAATCCTGATAGAAGGTCTAAAAATGTTGAACTACAATAAGTAAATCTTGAAGATGAGACAAAGGATGGAGGCATTGCAAGACTGGTAAATCATGGTATTCATAGAGATTATGGTGAGGAAAATGTGGTTGGTTATCCCATTCCTAAACCAAAGTCAATGAGGAGAAAACATTCAAAATCACGATCTAGCCGTCACAACGTTGATGGCTATAAAGATGCCGGAATTGAAAAAAGATCATCAAGTAAGAATAGAGATGATTCAAGACAGGGCCTGAAGATTCTATTTGATGACGAGCATTGAGAGAAAGATGAAAAAAATAATTAATTATTGACAAGCTCCTAATACACTATAGTAAAAAAAAAAAAAAAAAAAAAACCACCTACATATGAACAAGTTAAACCAAGAAGAAAATCTAAGACCCACAATCTCCATGATGTCGGAAAACCTTGCCGAAAAATGTGCTATGCTTTTCCCTCACTTGAAAGTTTAACTACATCTCAAGCTCTTACCATTTTACTGATGAGTCATTGAGAAATGAGGATCTATTTTGCTGGATGAATTCCAACTCTCTTTTGAAAACATATGTACAATCTGCATTGAAAATAAAAAAAAAAAAAAAGGCGAGGGTCAACTAAGTGTAGTCTCCACTTGCTTTAAGTTTGGCGACTCAAAATAATTGATAATGTAAGGAATGTCGCTAGAGAAAGAAGTGAAGAAAGAAAAGAAAAAATTTCATGCTAATTGCTTCCCTTACCGTCAGCTAAAAGAGAAGATCATTTACTTCTCATAAAAGTAGCTCTAGAAAACTTCAAAGTAAGAACAGAGTTTGTAATAAAATGAAAAAAAAAAAAACAGAAAGAAAAGAAAAGAGTGTGAAACCAAGTAAGTGCAGACTCCAATTGTAGTTGCCAAATGAGCTTCGGATCACTTACTGCCATTTGGAGCTACTGACTTTACCAACTATTGATCTTGCTAGCCTCCAAGCTCAACAAACTTTGACTTGAAAGCGAAAATGGTGATATGCAGATTTTGCCAATGGAACTCACTTGTTAATGGAAGTTGGATAATGCTGTTAATTCATCATCTATAAAAGAGGAGACAACAACTATCACAACTAGCTCTCCTCAACTCTGCCCTATGATCTGCAGACGACTCTTTGAGGATTCCACACCTAGTTGTCGTCGTTTGGTTCTTCTTGGCCCTTAGCTGTTGTGATTTGCTTAAGCAATGTGGAGCTAGCTAACGTACAGGAGTTAGCTCGGTTTTTCTTGTAGCCAATTGTCATGTATACTCCATTGTGATTGAATACTACAGCTCACGAGTCTGTTGTCTGGACTGCTAGTTAGGCATTGATTGAAGCTAGTTCGGGCTACATGTGTTGCTCGGTCTATAAGAGAAGTTCTAGCTATTACATGCTGTGAGGAATGGCCATGGAATTATCTATTTGTGGGGTTAGCTGAAAGGAAAAAGAAGGAAAGAGAAGAAAGGAAAAGGAAAATAAATCAAAGGAAAAAGGAACCCGTTGGTAATTGCTTTGTCAAAAAGCTGCTATTGCTTTTTTTGTGAATTCGGCAAAGCAGGGACCTAAGAATCAGAAGCCTTATTAGCAGAATGTGCGATGTCCAATTTGCTAAGTGTTGAAGTTGCATGGATGCCTACTAGTTCACTAGACAAATGATTTATAGGCTATGGAATTTACATGGGTTATTAACTAAATGGTGCAAAAGGATCCAACAAGTATACTTTGGGAATTATTTTATCAAGTGAACCTCGGTGTAATGTGTTAAAAGTTTGTTATGATTCAATGGTGAAACTCAAAAACGAATGGGGCAGCTATAAGATTCTTAATAAGAGTGGAATATTAAAAAAAAAAGGGGGAGTTGAAAGAAAAAGGAACACAATAAGGATAACCAAGAGAAAACTCACAAGAAATCTAAGACATCCTTCAAGGACTTATATGGAAAATGCATTAAAGATTTTATTTTTAAGCCACACGTACTTGGGTTTCACAAAGTGTCATATGACTTAGTCTTTGGATGGCATGGGCTAAAAAAATAAAAAAGGGGATAAATCAATGTGGGTGCATATGGGCATCTATAAAGATTTAATGGCTTCCTTTTTGTTATTGAAAATTATGTTTATCATTTCTAAGCTTTAGCCCAAACATCATGTACATGTTTTTCAACCCCTTTAAGTTGAGCCAAAGCAAGGATAAATAAATAAGAGGGTATATTTTTCTTAATATTTCTTTGGTTAATATCTCCAAAAGACATGCTTGGGACGTAGGTTAGAGTAACAATGGGCATGACTTTGAGTAAGTTAGAGAGACAACGCTAAAAAATCAAGTTTTAACACAAAAAAATGAAGGTCAGATGTTAATAAGGATGCTTTCTTCAAATACTTTTTGAAGAATTTCTCTAAATAGAAATTTGGAATTTTGTTTAACTTCCAAGGCGCTGCCCTTGAAACCCTACAAGGAACGTTGTCCCCTTGACCCCTACCCGTTAATTGGCTAGTGGTGTCACGAACTGAGGACGGCCTAGTCGTGGCAGACGTCGTATACTATACGAAGAACCCCTGATTGGTTTCCCTTCCAATCAAGAACTCTTAACACAATATACAAGGCTCTACAACCACTAGTTTCCAAAGAACATCCAGACTCACATGATATCATTACACAAACATATTTATATAAAATTTAAGTTATAAGGCTTACAATACACAGTCTTTAAGTATGTCTAGGTCTATAATAATAAGATAAACAAAAGTACATGAGTAAGAGTCCACTTAAACTATTCTCTCTCATTACACAGGACAGCTCGCTCTTGCCTAAGTCCCCAGGCTAACCTGTGGCATCCCTCGTCCTGCCTCTACGAACAGGCTATCCTGCAACAAAAGTCTAAAGGGGTGTAAGCCTAAGCTTAGTGAGCAAAACCCTCAGCCACACCACAAGCAAGTTATAAGTACATTATATTCACGCATATGAATGAATGATCAACCAGAATGCCAAACAATACGTATAATTAACTAGTTCATATACGTAACTCAAATTTAACGCCCTCCGAAGTCAAGGTTGGAGTATACACGGCACCAATCAGATCCGGGTATTATATTAGAATTTACTTTACTACGGAACTCCACGTACCGCACTTATATCAAATAATTCTTTTATTTTTAGAAAAACCCAAGTTCTAGTATAATTGTGAGTGAGTCCCCACAGTCTACACTCACCCTTAAACAGAGGCCTTTAGACTCGACCCTTAGCCAGGCGGTTGGCGCCTCCAACGCCTAGTGTTCCCACGGGCCAGGGTAAGGTCATTTTGTATGAGTGCACCGTACAGAACCAAATAAATGAATAATATCAACCCCCGAATGGCCTCTCTTTACCTCCGTGTGATGTGACAGCCGAAATAGTATCCATGCTATGCATGTTAATGCATGTCCCAATTTCTTTTTATAGGCCGAGTATAATTAAATTCAATTTATGCTATGACTATCCAATTGTACACACAATCATTTCCTATCCTACCATGCAACAAACATAGCATTATCAATACTTAAGATAAGTTCACAACTCAAGACATACCAGCATACACAGGCGTTTCCCAAACCCCACACAATAATCAATTGACCATAATATTCAAGTCCGCTATCTACAATCACAAAACAAGTATGGAGTCATTGGGTAAATACTCACTCGGCCATAGCGACTCGTCCTAATCGTAGTAGTCGATCAGGAGGTCCTCGCTTACCTCAAGGTCACCTAATCATTATGATTTGATAAGGCTAGTAAGTACTTGAATTAACTAATAATTCTAAATATTTAATTACCTAATTCTACTTTGACTACTATTAACTTTTACCCGGTTAGACTTTATTATTAATCGTATATAACTTTTTCGTTTTATTTCTAATATTTATGAAGTTATAGTCATTTTTTATCGTTTTTGGACATATATTCACACGGTAATGTCTGTTTTGGATGTTAAGACCCCATATTTTACATTATGAACTAAATTTATAGAAATTTTTTTAACTATAACACTTAAGTATTGCTATTACTTATATTTATAGCTTTTATTCCTTAAATTCTTATAATTAAGGGATTTACTTTGTTATTACTAATTCATGTACTGAATTAGGTATAATCTAATTTAGAAGGTGTATTAGGATTTACTGATTTTAATACCTAATTACCTACATTTTTCTTATTTTTCTCATTTTCTAAACCTATGCTTATGTCATTGCTTACATCATCTTTTCTTTATGTCATTGCTTATGTCATCACTTGCTTATGTCATGGCTTATGTCGTCATGTGCTTATGTCATCACTCACCTCATCATTTGATTACATAAACATTACCTTATGCTTATGTCATATGACATGTCTTATGTACATTTGTTCCTTACTTTATACTTATGTACATATGCCTTATACATACATATACTTATACATCTACATATATTTATACCGTATTTATATATGTATACCTACTCATCTACCTATACGGTTGGATACGTATTTTTATACTAAAAATTCGTATGCCAAATTTTCTCTTAAGAAAATCCTCTCAATTTCATCATTTTGTATTTCTATGTATGTATTTAGTATAGTATATACATATATAGTTAGATATGGTCTCAAGTTAGGTTATGTACATGATAATTACTTATGTATAAAGGTTCACATACTTGTATTCCTTTGGTATTTCTTTATGTACACATACCTAAGAGTACATACACATGTGTTTCTTCCATCTCCTTCATGAATCTTCACTTTCTACACTTAAAGATGGAAACTTTGTTTCCTCTTTTTCAAGACAACACTAAACACCTAACTACTTATCTAATTTACCTAATTAACTAACTAATGAATAACATAAAGTAACATAAAATAACTTAAAGACATACCTTTAATTGTGTTGAAGTTATGGAGACAAAAGCAAGGGAATGAAAGTGAAAGAGGAAAGGGAAGTTCACGGCATGGAAAGGGAGGTTTTGATTTGTTTCTTTTGTCTTGTTTTTAATTATGGAAGACAACAATTGGTGGGGTCTAGAAGGACCAAATGTGGACGGCAAGAATTGTGAGGAAAGGGAAAAGAAAAATCAAAAGGAAAAGAAAAGAAAGCCATCATTAAGAAGTTAAGATATTTTCCTTATCTCTTAAGATCTTTGACTTTTCAAAATGTTGACTTGGTCAACCCTTTGACTTTGGTCAACATGCATTATCTTAGTCAACATTCCTTAAGTATGTGCAATTTTGTGCACATAATGTAGTAATTAAGGGAAATTAGGGGAAAAATGAAGGAAATGAGGGAAAATGAGGTATTTAATGAATTGATTAGTAAACATAGTTGATGAGGTCTTACTTTAGGTCTTTATAGCTTATATATCTCATTTGATAAACCACTTTGAATAACAAATGCAAAAAGTACTAATTTGAGTATTAAAGTTCGCTACATGTAACCTAATCTTCAACTATAACTCTAATTCTAAGTGAGACTATCTTAATCACTTACTTAAGAAGTAAATATAATCTATGACTCATTATCTTAATTTCTAATGGATTACCTAAGAATTCAAATCATATAAGTATGAATGAGGGTCATCTCTAACCTTTTACTAATAATTTAGCAAAATATGAGCATTATATTATCAATTAGGGTTTTAGGGTATATCATGTTGGATTAGTGCACATATGTCTTTAAGATAATCATTTTTAGGGTTTCTATCACTTTTGAATAAAATTTTTAGCATTTAGAAACATTTAGGGTAGAAAAGTTTCTTACGCGATTGAGTATTTCTTTTAGGGTTTTCACTTTCATTAGCCTTGTCAACTCCTAAATTGTCTAACATGGTTGAGTCTATTACAAAAGTTAGGTTGATAATTTTAGAGGTTTACAAGTGGGACCACCGTGCTTACCAATCGTAGTGCAGCAAATAAAATTTGGTTTACACAAAGCTTTTATATTATACATGAAAACCATACAAGAAGAGTACTCTTATATGAAAAGAAAAATCAAGGTGACAATGATATATGGAGTCGATCCGATTAGATCGCTAACGTGAACCTAACGTGCAAATTCAACTCAAAAGGAGTCAATAAGTCATATGGATCAAATCGAAGAGACAAATCAGCTCAAGAAGAGACAACTTAAAAAAGACTTATTTTAGAGTGTTGCCTTGGGAGCAACATACAATGTAACCCAACTAAGGCTTGACACACGATTAAGAGGTGCTGTAGACTCGCGCACTAAGATAATTCTCAAATTGATTTAGCAGTAACGCAGTTGTTTAATAACACGTACGCGCCTGAGTCATCTAAAAGGCTCACTCAATACCCAAACCCCTTCAACTTCATCCGAAGGACTTTGGTCAAAGGGCAAAATGTAGAAGGCCAAATTTAATAATAGGCTTCAAGCCCATTAATTGAATGAATTTGACTCCTCAGGCTAAGGTGACAGGGCCTAAGGAGGCAAGTCTATAAATTAGCAAGATGATCAAGGAAGACTTGGCATGGTAGGCTTAGAGTAGGGCCTGTTGAATCAGTCCATTCGATCCAACCTTTTTTGGTTTGACTCACACTAAAATAATAAATAAAGTCTTTACTTAGACTTAAACCCATGAAAATAGCCTATTTAAGATCCATTAATAAGGGGCTTCAATCTCAACCATTGATAACTGTCATGATTTGATGAGTATGATCAATTAACCTTTCCTATAAATACCATACTCACATCTTCATTTGAGAAGAAGAAAAACCCCCATTAACATCATTACTCTACCGAAACTTTGCCTCAAGAATCAAACACTTAAATACTTCAAAAACATCACCTCGTTCTCCATTAATTTTGAAGTTTGATGTCATTGTACTCCTCTACCTGTCACTATACGTGGTAGAGCCTTATTAAGATCGTCTACTTCTCCTCTCTACGCTTCTCTCCTGACCGTCCTGTACGAATCACTCAAGTCATTTTTCTAATCACGTACAACATGAATTCATGTACGGCACGTACGTGATACTTGTATCTGTACCCAACACTCCTACATTCACAAAAAATTATAATGTAAAATTTATATTTATATGATTTTATAACAATTTATGAAGTGTGTGTCAATATGTAAATTAAGATAATTTTTATGTAATTTTATATTTTTACTAATATAATATATTTTAATTCAGAATCTGAACGTTTAGACGTAACATTAATATAAACCACATGTACTCACATAAGGACATGACGAAAGTAAATAGCATTAAGTACAATTCCACCTAAAGTAATGGAAAAAATACCCATATCAACAGAGATTCAAAAACAACCATCGCAGAAAGGTTGCCAAGGTTCATTTGCCACGATGGCGATCCATGTGCACCTCCCACAAGGATCCATATCTTGTCCGTCCATTCGTATCCCAATCGACGGTCCACATTAAACAGCACGAAACCCGCCATAAACATCAAACCTCATATAACTCCCCCGAACGATTAGAACCCGACAAAGCATAAACACAACAAATCGGAAAACCAAGCCAAAAGACGAAACCTTAAACAAACCAAACCCACAGTTCTCTCTCTTCACAGATGGCAAGAACCAAACAAACGGCAAGAAAATCCACAGGAGGCAAAGCCCCCAGGAAGCAACTCGCGACGAAAGCGGCCCGTAAATCGGCTCCCGCAACTGGCGGTGTGAAGAAGCCCCACAGGTTCCGACCGGGTACGGTTGCTCTTCGTGAGATAAGGAAGTACCAGAAAAGCACTGAATTGCTGATCCGGAAGCTGCCATTTCAAAGGCTTGTTAGGGAAATCGCTCAGGATTTCAAGACGGATTTGAGGTTCCAGAGCAGCGCTGTTGCGGCACTTCAGGAGGCAGCTGAGGCCTACTTGGTGGGATTGTTCGAGGACACTAATTTGTGTGCTATTCATGCTAAGAGGGTTACTATTATGCCTAAGGATATTCAGCTCGCTAGGAGGATTAGAGGAGAGAGAGCTTAGGTAGTTGCACTTTCTTTTTTGTTCTTTTTTAAAATATATAATGTAACGTGACTCTTGATTTTTAAATGAAATTAATAGTATTTGTGCTATTTTATCACATATTACATTACACATTCATAATTTTTTTTGTATTATATGTTTTAATTTCTGTTTTTTCTTGATTTGCATTATTTTCTAGTTTAATTTAGCTTACGAGTGCATTGAAGTAAATTAATGGCATGTAACGTTTATATGCTTTATTTTTTAGTTTACTAAATCCTACCTTTGTCTACCTTAGTTTTTGAGCTTAGTATTCTAGTTATTGCTAGGTTTTAGCCATTTATATGTAAATCAAAGGTGTAAACTTATCGAGCTAATGAGATAAATATAAATTTGTTTTTGAGTGTGTTTAGACAAGAAGCCTACATAAGTAGTAAGTAGGACACATATACTACTATTAGTGTACTGAACAAATTGTTATGAAGTATTTAATTTACTTAACTCGATAATTAAGGTTTTAGGTTTTCTTTCAAAACCTTATAAAATATTAAGTTAAACTTTGGGGCTCATAATGTATATTATGTGACTAGTAGCCATTAGATGAATATGATTAAGAAAAATAATAAGATAGTCATTTATAAGAAACTCTAATCCTTAATTAAATCATTATCTCTCTTGTCTCTCACACTTACCTACTCTTATTGTGAATTTATCACTCTTTGCCTCTCTTCTCATCTTTGGTCTCAATTCTTAGTTACCAACCCTCTTCATGCAAAACACAATGAATACAAAGTCAAGACAACTTCATTTTTCCTTTTCATGTAAGTCTAAATGTGAAAACAAAGTAAGTTTTTAATAATAAGCTATTTCAAATGTAGACCTTTAAGTTTAAAGCTAACCTTCTTAAAACATAGGCTAAATATTAGAGCTTATATTACGTTTTAAATTAAAGAGTTATAACAACTTTATTATATAAACTAATTTAAATTAAAAGTTAGTCATTTTTATTGTTAACATAAGTATAGTTTACACAAAACATTTATTATTTATCTATTTTAAGTTATCCAATTTTAAGTTTAATAGATATTAATCTATGATGTAATACTTTAAAATAGTTTTGTAATATAAACTTATAGCTTAGATAATCAAGAAATTAAACTTTATAAATCATTTAAAGGATAAAATTTCAATTTCAACAAAAGTTTTGAAAGTAATATGAATTGAGAAAATAAAGTGATTAGAAAAAAAAAAAAGAATCATAGATTAATAGAGTATAATAACGATATCCATAATTGAAAACTAGAAGGTCATTAATAAAGACTTTATTAGTTTCCATACAAATTAGTAAATCTGACAAATAATTAAGAACACAGTCTATTAGTCTTAAATCTCACTTATCGACCCTGTTCTTTAGTCTTCTTGAGACTTAGTATGATATTGGTGAATCTATTGGAAACCTGCAAAACAGCTATAAAAGAATGAGTGATAGCTTCCTCTATAAATATGATAGAGACGTTAACATACAACGTTAACTGGTCCTCATGAGATCAAAGAAATTGTATCTACTATAATTTGAGTTTTTAGGAGTTTGATGTCATGCACTTTACAAATTAGAATCAAACCAGAGCTTGTGCAATAAAGAAATACAATCCATTCAAGACTACCTTTGAACTATAATCCTAAACCTTATTATGACCTGCTCTCCTATTACTTAATTTGATTAATAGTGGCGAAAGAATCATTTATGTTAACCTCATCAAAGGGTTCGTACTTGGCTTGAGAATCCAAGTCATTTCCCTTAATAGGTTATGATGTAAGTCAAGTTAGTAATTAAGTCGAGTTCGTGTTAGATCGCTTTTGGAGTGATCATGCAATTTTCATACAATCCAAAGCATGTAATACCGTAAAACAACCGATACATATAATTTAGCACTCCATATTGGCGATACAATATTCAAACATATGCATTGGACACATATAGGCTAATAACTTACAATCACAAACAATACACATATTAAAGTCTTCAATTATTCTTAAGCAATACTCCAAAGTACAGTGAAGTACTAATTCCACTTACCTATAACTCAATTACTCGTAAACTCGATTGTTCACTTGTCCATGTGGGTGATCCCTTTATGTTTATCTTAATGTAATATTTTATTATGCATATAAATTAGGAAATATGGCTAATTTACTCATTTATAATAGAATTAAATTGATTAGTTGTTGGTTCATTAGCCTATGCTCTAAGTATTGAAAATTTAGAATAATATTATAAGTTTATGTTACCTTTTGAGCTATCCTTGAGTTAAGATGTCCTTGAAATGTTTATTGGAAAAGCTTTTGAGCTATCCTTTGCTTTACTTAGGTATTGAAGTTCACCACTAATTTGTCCTCTACTTTAATCTCTGATGTTAGTAAATCCTCAAGATTTTCAATAAATATCGTTTGAGCTAAGTTCTAAGTCGAGCCATCCTTAAAGTTCTTAAACTGAAAGCTTCTAAGTTATCTTTTAAGTCATATCGGGGTTAGGTTTAAACAAGATTATCTTCTGAATCATCCTCTGAATCTGATAACTACCTAAGATTTCCTAGGAATTATCTTATAAAACAACTTTTGAGTGCATATACTCATATATTCTCACTTTAAGTATCGTCTAAGGCATCTTGTTAACCGATGGTATAATCTACTCAACTTTAGATCTTTTGGTAGGATATCCTTTGAGCCTAGTCAACTTCAAGTTTCTTAAGAGTTCATCATCTTACTTAGCCTTTGAACCTCTCATGTTTATACTTTTCTTCGAATTTTACCTTTGACTAAACCTTTAAACCAGTATCTAGCAAAACATTTACCCTCACTTCCTTTGAGATATCCTTTGACTCTATTATCTTATAGAGTTTTTAGAAAAATTATGCACTTGCCAAGCTTTTGAATTGCCTGTTTTCACATTTTATTCATAAGTTTTGCTTCTAACTTACCCTTTGAACATCAATCTAGTTCAAAAGTCATTTCCATAATCTTCAAAGTTATTATCTATCCACATCCAATTCTCTTGTAATCATTTCATTGGTCCATTTACTTCTAACTCCAATCAAGACTAACTAGAATAACACTCCAATCTATACTTTTCAGCTTCATTACATCTATATTTCCATTATATCACATCATCATTCACCAATTTCCTTAAATCACATATCATCAAATTACTCATATAAGTGGCTTATACTTGATTTCATTACTTCTCTCAATAGAACTACTTCTAACAGCACCTAATCACTACAAAATACTTTAATAACTAATGGAGCTCGGAATCTAAGTGAGGTCTTTAAGAAAAATACAATAATTTTTTTTTATCAAAACACCATTTTAATCGTGATTTAAGGCTCAAAAATTCATAAAAATTATAGAAAATAATTTTGTTAAAAATCTCTTCATAAAATTTTAGTATAAATATAGGAAAGTCTATATAAAACTTTCAGGACCAAAACTACGTTATTCAACTTATTTATTTCAACATCAAAAAGTGTTTGATTTTGTCAATTTCTTAAACATGTATACTATAACTATTAGATTTCTACAAAAATAATATTTTTCCTACGTTTTACATATAATAAATTTTTCTAAATTTTTTTAGGTAATTTTTATATTTTTACAAAATTATCTAAGATCGGATCAATTTAGGAACCCACCGGAATAATTAGCTCCGACCACCAATGACGGCTACTACCTTATCAGTTAGCCTAAACGATGGGTCCATTGTTACTTGGTGGTGGCCGCTTGTCCCCAACATCTCCTTAATTGCACATACTTTATTTAGCTTACTTTGCACTCAATTTTTGTATAATTTTTCTAAATTTCTTCTTATATCTTCTAATCTCCAACTTAATTTTCTCCACTTCTTATTTGCATGTTAATTATGGTTGAAAGATTTCCTAGAAATTTTTTGAAGCTTTTGAGTTGATTTGTATTTTTTTCTTCTCTCTCTTATTTGATATTGAGCATATATATTGCATGTTTTCACTTCCTAAATTTCTAACAGTTGTCTTTTACACACACACCCCTAGCTAACTTAATTCTAGTTGCCCCATTTTGTTTTTGAATTTTTGAATTATTTTTCTTGGTTTATTTTGCCCTAATTTATGCTTAATCGAGTGTTTTGGATAATTACGAGTATATATTATTATATAAACATTACATACGAGGCATACATAATTACTCTACATGTTAATTTATGTCACATAATATTTTTATTACTTATATAATTTATCTCTAAATAATTATTAACTCGGAGTAATAATTCCAAAGTACGATTGAATACCTTTATTTGGTTATCCGTTTGGGAGTGACAAAAAGTATTGAATAACAATTTAGTTCCCATTCGTCGCCATAAAGTTATCTAGAAATGGCTTAAGAATTTTAGATCTTTGTCCAATACTATATTTATTGGCATGCCGTATAACCTAATAATTTCCTACAAGAAAAAGAGAAGTAATAGCCAAAGCACAATTAGTCTTAGAGCAGGGCATAAAGTGCGTCATCTAACTGAACTTATCTACGATAACCGTCATAGAATCTTCACTTCAAGCATTTCGTGATAATCCGAGAACAATGTCCATGCTTAACTCAATCTATGGTCTCATCAGAATAGGAAAACACATTGCTCTTCTTTGCTCAGCTCAGCATTTAGCCCTCTTGTACATAGCACAACCTTAAACAAGTCAGTGCACATCTCGCCTCATCCTCAACTAGAAGAAACGCCAACTAAACAGCCCATATGTCCTTCTCTTCCCAAAATGTCCGGAGAGTCCTCCACTGTAGGCTTTCCTAATTAGTAACTCCTTTAATAACCAGGTTAGCAAGCATAATTTCCCTCCTCAAAACAAATATCCATTTTCCATATGATACTCATCTACTATCCTTCCATCGACACAACACGCAAGTATGGATCCAAAATGTGGATCCCCGAAATACTGTTCTTTGATGCTCCCAAACTTAAACAATCTAGTTTGCAGTTTGATCAAGAGTGCATGTCTCCTCAAAAGAGTATTTGCAATCACATTGCTCTTTCCTTATTTGTATGTTATTACAAAATTAAATCTCTCAAGGAATTCAACCTACCTCGCCTACCACTTTAACAACTTTGTCTGACTTCAAAGATATCTCAAAAATTCATGGTTAGTATAGATGACAAATTCTTGCAGCAGTAGATAATCTTACCATACTTGCAATGGTCGGATCAACACTAAGAGTTCTTTGTCATACACTTAATAATTTAGTTGAGGTCTCCTGAAATTCTCATTGTGATAGGTAATTGGTCGACATTCTTGCATTAAGATAGCGCCTATCCCAATGCTTGACGCGTCACATTCTAACTCAAATATTTTCCCAAAGCTAAGTAAAACTAATATAAGAGTGGAGGTCAACCTTTCCTTTATCTTAGCAAAACTTCTCTCTTCCTTTTCTCCCTATCCGAAGTTAGTGTTCTTCTTCGTCAACTCAGAAAGGGGTACGGCGAAGGTGCTGAAATTCTTTATGAATCTTCTATAGAAAGAAGGTAATCCATGGAAACTTCTTACCTTGGCACAAGTAGTTAGAGTCAGCCACTCAACAATTGCTCAAATCTTCTCATCGTCTACTCATAAGCCTATTCCACTTACTACATAGCTTAAGAATACCACTTCCTCTTGGCAAAATCAACATTTCTTAAGATTGCCAAATAATCTCTTGACACAGAGGACATTCAGTACAGCACAAAGATGTTCATAGTCACTTGGCATGTTAACATTGTACATTAGGATGTCGTCAAAGTATACCATGACACACTTCTCCATTAGATTTCTTCATACATGGTTCATCAGTCGCATGAAAGTATTCGAAGCATTTAACAAGCCAAATGGCATAGCCATCCACTCATAAAGTCTATGCTGAGTTTTGAACATAATCTTCCACTCATCTCCTGACTTCATGCGAATTTAATGGTAGCCAAACTTCAGATCAATCTCACTGAAGATCTCAACTCCACTCAATTCATCTAGCATGTCTTCCAACCTAGAGATAGGATACCTATATTTGATCATTATCTTATTTACCGCTTAACTGTCAATACACACATGTTAGGTACCATCCTTTTTTGGCATTAGAAGCGCCGAAACAGTACAAGGGCTAAGATTTTCCCTAACATACCCTCTCTCTAGTAGCATGTTGACTTGTCATTGGAGCTCAAAAGCCTATTTGAGACTAATATGATCAGTTAGCTTATTTAGTAAGGTGACTATGCCTTGGACAAGGGTAACCCTTCAGGCAATTGTTCTGGAAAAAGATTGGTATATTTATTTAGCAACTCTCTTACTTCCAAAGGTAGTTTACCCCGTTCTTTCAATTTTAATAAACATCTGACCAACATGAGGGTCGATACGTCGACTTTAATAGCCTCTCAGAGCATGATTCCACTCATTATTAAAGTCTTCTTTGATTCACGAGCAAGTTTTTCTTGCAGTTTGTTAACTTGACTCAGCAACATTGGGTTCAGCATAATCTTCCTACCATCTTCTCAAACACATACGTATTCTTGTATCCATTATAAATAACTCTTCTATCAGATAGCCATGGTCGGCCAAGCAACATGTATGAAGCGCACATGGGCAGTACATTGTAGAGAATCCCGTCAAAATAATTTCTGATTGTGATCGGCAATAGTACTTACCGAGTAACATATAGTGCTCCCTTCTCACTCAATTAATGCAACTTATATAGCCTCGAATGCATGATAGTCGGCAACTTCAAATTTGTAATCAAATCCACCGAGGCCATATTAGTACAACTACCACTGTCCACAATGAGGGCACATATTTGATCGTTCACCTTACAAGTGATATAGAATAAGTTCTCTCTCTACTCCTCCTCGTGTGAAGGTTCCAAGTTCATCATACGTTAGACAACTAGTGTCACGCCCCGAACAAGAAGAGTCATAACAGTCCCGCCGTGTAAACTAATCTAAGATAGAAGCTGACCTCACAGCTGCTATCGTAGACGCAGTTTACACAAGGCGCACAACTCAACCAGCTTGAAACGTCTGTTCTGACATCTGTTAATATCCAAACCTGTGGTAGAGCTTTAACAAAATACTTGTTCTATACAATCTGTAGTTTAGTACTACAACAGTAATTATACAACATTTCACGTCCAAGGGTAAGGATTACAATCAGAGTCTTTTAAAAACCACAGGTTATACGATTTATATACAATAAGTTAGAAAACTAGTGGGCTCCCAGGGAATTCCCATTTAGTTTTCTTCAAAACTTAAAGACAAAGCAAAAGCTCAGGTTCAGTTAAATTCCTCGTTCCTCACTTTCCCACACAGCAGCACACTAACCTGAGAACGTTGGTACCGGAACATCTTTTATCTTCACTCAGTACCTGCAAA
>JAMXBB010000009.1:96242291-96297914 GCA_024138015.1 Lumnitzera littorea | reverse complement strand
CTAAATTTGATAAATTATCCAATTATAATTCTTTTAGCATCCAATTAATTCCAATCTGACTCAATACCATTATTATTTATTATAGATCAGTACATGTCCATTTCATCAATTAATTTCATAATTTCCTATTAAATTCATAATTTCAGCCTATTTTCGGACCAATTTCAAGCCTAAAAATTCAATAAATATTAAAATCATTCAAATAAAAATTTGGGCTACGTAGAAATTACCCATATATCATACTCATCCTACACAAAAATTTTCAGCTAGAAACAACATCATATAGTATATTTATTTCACTAATATATATTCGGATGAATTACAGATTTCTTAATGAAGTATATTAAATATTACGAATTTTTCAAAAATAAAAATATCACATGAAAGCATGTCTAAAATAACCTAAGTGTAATTTTTTTTCATAATTTTCTGGGCGGATTTACTATTTTTTAGAAATTATTGAAAAACAGGGCAGAAATTTGACCTTGGTGTTCTTGGGTGCTCCGGTGGCCGGCGGCGGCTGGGCGGTTGTCGGACGGCTGGCGCGGTGGGTGGACCGTGTGGGGTTGGCTGGGTTTCACAGCAGATCTACTCTAGGTTAGGTTTCCACACTTTCACTAATTTTTCTGTTTTTTTCTAAATTTGTTTTTTTTTTTCTACGATTTTTTTCTAATTTTTCTTTCTGATTTTCTCTGATTCCAAATTGCTAAAACTATCTTGTCTGATGATCTTGGCTTTTTATAGTGCTTCAAAGTCGGTTTAGGAATTTTTTCTTTAATTAATTCATATTTTCTTTTCCAATTTCTTTTTTTCTTTTTTTTTTTTTATGCATGAGGTGTCCAAATATGGTAACTCCACTTTTGAATCAGCAATATATTTTTCCATCCTCCTGCCACGCCTCCTTCCAATATTATTTAATTAATTTTTCTTTTTCTTTTTCTTTTACTAAATAATTACTTAAATATAGATATTATATGTTAGAATTAATTATTTAATTAATATATAAGTTTATACCTTATGTAAATAACACGTGAAATATATAACTTTACTCATATAATTAAGTTTCTAGCATATCTTTTATTTTTAGGATACATTCTAAGGTTAATTTCATGAATTCAACACAATATTTATATAATTACTCAATTTAAAGTTAATTTACGAGTATAATTATTATTTATACCGAGTATACTAAAAATTACGTGTATTTTTTTTTATAGTAAATTATACTACATTATCTCATTTTATAGCTCAATTAGCTTATCTCTAAGTTCTCGTTGTAATCTAAGTTCAATTTTTAAGAGTTCTGAACATTTTAGGGCTTTAGTAAATACTCCAATTTCTAAGGGCAAAATTGGGATTTCGGATCGTTATTACTAAAATCTAACTTCACTGTAATATCTCGACTAACTTTTTCATTCTAGTTGCAAAGTTTGGGCTCAATTGGATAAGTTACCCTAAAAGCCCTAAATCTGAGCTCGGTTATCCTAAACTCAATTTTGGAAGCTTACAACTAGGATCAACTAATCCAAGTTAATCCAAGTTCTCGACAAACATATCCTCTTCAATCAGTCCATTATCTTGAGAAACTTCTTTTTCAACAGTACTCTCCTCCTCCTTAGGTTCCTCATCAATACTTTCCACTTTTAGCTTTAGAATGTCTCCCTTGATAACCATAATCCTTCGATTTGGGTACTAAATAGTCATATATCCAAACTTTTGGCACTTGAAGCACATGATATGGCTTGCCTTCATACCAGATCATTGCCCTTTCTCATAAGTTTGGATCGACGTATTACTTTATGATTTGCCCTTATGGTCAGTCCTGACATCTCCTCATCTAATCAGATCGGTACTCGGCTAACCCTAGTAGTTTCCTTGAGCAGGTCAACTTGACTAAACAGGTCAGCTTGTCAATGGTCTAGTTGACATTCGGCTTCTTCTATGCTTTTCCACTCGTTGAGCAATTCATATGGTTTCATCCATGTGGTAAATTGTTGGAGTTACACAATCTCTCAAATGTCATTCCTCAAGTAAGTAAGGAACCTAAAGATTGTTCACGCCAATGTTCCTCTACTTCATAGCGGATCATAAGTCTTTAGAATTCTTGGATATACTTGTCAACAGTTTAACCTCCTTATCTTAACTCCTGAAGCCAAGTGAAAGTGTCTTGCAGATAAGTATTGGATGCAAATCTGTTTCTGAGTATTTTCTTCATCTTAAGCCAAGTATTAATCTTTCTATATCTTTTTCGTCTCCTCATAGCTTGAAAATTCTTCCACCATATGACAGTATATCCAGAGAACTCGACAGTAGCAGTTCTCACTTTCTCATAATTATCATATTGGTAATATTCAAAAACACGTTCCACCTTCTCCTCCCACTCTAAGTATTCATCCGTACTTCCAAACCCATTGAAGCTCGGAATCTAAAGCTTCACATGGTCAAATACTCTGAATGCTTGATTTTGCTCTTCTTCTTCATAATACTACTCTCCGTCCTCTTCATCCAAATCTTTCAAGTTAATCGTTCTTTTTACTCGTCCACCTCGAACTTATCAAGCAAGGTTATGACCTTTAGCAGGTCAGGTAGCTTGTGGGGTGTTTGTTGCTGCTTTAGCATATCAATTAGCCAATGCATGAATAACTTGAGTTAAATCCACTAGGAGGTTAGCCACCTAATTAAGTCTTTCGTCTGTACTTCTTAGAGTACCTTAAGATTGTCAACCATAGAAGGCAACACCATTATTGTCTTCTCCAATGCCAACATTAATGCTTAGGTATGTCATTTCTCTAATAGATCTAAATTTCAAACTTCTCAACTAAGTGTTACAATAAACACTTTCACAACATACTTCCTCTAGACTAGAAGCTTAATAGTCAGCAAAACACAACAGCTAAATTAATACGGTAACTTGCTCTGTTCACTCGCATAAACGGAGTATAAACAAAACTTTGAAACAAACTACCACAACTCAAATGAAACCTCCGTCTGATACCAAGATGATACGTACCGTAACTAGGAACAAACAAGGCTAGTTGTAAGGATGAGTCTAAGCTTACTGAAAGCTTGAAAAGAGTAATGGGGAAACGTGTGAAAGGACGAAAGATGAATGAGAGAGTAAACAAACCTAGAAACAGTTTCAAATGATATAATGCACCAGTAGAACTTTCAATAACTCATAACATAGCTTAATATGATGTACGAGATGGTCTAATTAGATTAGTCGCTACTTAGCCTTACTTAAAGGTTAGAGTAAGAGTAAACGAGAGTAAACAGACAGTGTTTATGAGAGAAAGAATATTTAGTATATTAATAATAAATATGATTATTATAGCTACATGTACAAGGGATATTTATACTCGAGAAATTAGGGTGACTCGCCTAAAAACGGAAAAGATATAAAGAGTATTATTTCAAAGAAGTACTGTATAAAGAATACAAAAGAATAAAAATAAATATTCAAGAAAAATAATGATTATTGTAACAAATTTTATACGTGATCCTATATATATAGCAGAATTGTATTGACAATGCCATTAGAGGATGTATATAAAAGAGTATGAATTGATCGGGTGTTCGAGCAAGAGTACCTAAGGATTAGTCCAAGGCAGCTCTCTCGGCAAGATTAATGCCAAGTAAGTGTTCAACCTGAGCATGATCGAGTAGCTTAACAATAGCAATTTCTTTGTAATTTGCACTTATAAATATGTGCTTAACTTGATGGAGGTACTCCATGAAGAACCAATTCTCAACTTTACTTTTTTCTGACACAGTTGGTCATATGGTTAACGTGTCAACTGCTATTAAATAAATAAAGGTAGGTGTTGCATTTTTTTTAAAATAAATTGTTGGAACCTACAAAATAATTAAATAAAAATAGAAAAAACTTTATTAAAAAAACCCCTTTATAAAGTGAATAAATGCTTAGAGTATGTTTATAAGAGATTTTTAAAATAACATTTTAAGTACATCTTCAATTTATAAAAGAGTGTTTTAAATAAAAGGTCTTCACTTTTTTATTTAATTGTGTTAGAAAAAGTAAGGAAGAGAATTGGTTCTTTGTAAAGTACCTCTTTTGAGTTAAGTGTCTATTCACAAATGAAAATTATAAAAGGAAAAAAGGTGTTTAGTATAAATATTAGTATTAACATACTCTTAAAATATTGATGCACCATCTTAAATACCTTATTTAACGACTCCACTTGTATGTGATGATTCAAATTAACCGTTAGCTGTCATGAAAAAGCAATTGTGAGGATGACGAAAATGTTTATTATTTCTTCGCTTTCTTTTTAAATATTTCCATACAAATTTATTTACCTTGCGGTCGTTTCTTGTCCAAATTTTTAAAACAAAAAAGGCTCAAAACCAAAACAAAGGCGCCATGTCGAAAAACGCCGCCGAACTATTTTGCCAAGATGGCAATCCGTATACACCTCCCACGAGATCCAAATCATGCCCGTCCAATCATATCTCAATCGACGATCCACATTAAACAACACAAAACCCGCCATAAACATCAGACCTTAAATTCCTTCCCTCTACAAGTAACATCGAACCAAGCACAAACATATCAAATCGGAAAAACCAAACCAAAACACAAAACCTTAATCAAACTAAACCCATAGTTCGCTTTCTTCCCCAATGGCAAGAACTAAGCAAACAGCAAGAAAATCCACAGGAGGCAAAGCCCCAAGGAAGCAGCTCGCGACGAAAGCCGCCCGTAAATCGGCCCCAGCAACCGGTGGTGTCAAGAAGCCCCACAGGTTTCGCCCAGGAACGGTGGCGCTTCGTGAGATAAGGAAGTACCAGAAGAGCACTGAGTTGCTGATCCGGAAACTACCGTTTCAAAGGCTTGTTAGGGAAATCGCTCAGGATTTCAAGACGGATTTGAGGTTCCAGAGCAGTGCTGTAGCGGCGCTTCAGGAAGCAGCAGAGGCTTACTTGGTGGGACTGTTTGAGGACACTAATTTGTGTGCTATTCATGCTAAGAGGGTCACCATCATGCCTAAAGATATTCAGCTCGCTAGGAGGATTAGAGGAGAGAGGGCTTAGGTTGTTGTTACTTCCTCCTTTTGTTCTTTTTTTCTTTTTTAAATATGATTTGATGGATCTAATGTAACTCTTTGCTTTTGAATGAAGTCATTGTTATCTATGCTATTGTATTTTGCATTTTTTTTAAAAAAAATTGTTTTGGATGTTTGAATTAGTTTTTGGGATCTGCTTCAATAACTAAACGCTTGTTAGGGAAAAAGTCCATTAAGATGTAAGTGGTTTAGTGAACTATGCTTTACAGAGTCGTTTGATCAAATGATCAACTCTTTAATTCTTAGGTGGTCAAGATATAGTGCTAAACATCAAACATGATCTACAGGCACAGCATATTTAAGAAAGAAATAATTCAGATTCTAAATCGATAACTTGCTTAATGAAATGGAGTATTTTAGGATCTAATAGATCGCACATAATAGAATGTATTAATTTTGGACAATTTGGATTGGCTAAGTGGAATTTTGATGAATAATTAATATTAATCAAGTTTATTGATTTTTGTATTTGGAAAAAATAAGATATCAAAGAAATGAAAATATATTTAAAAAAAGATCAATTAAAATAATAAATTTTTTATATAAAAAATATATATTTTTAATTTTTTTTTATGAGTACATAATTTTTTATTTTTTAATTTTGATATTTTAATCATTATTTTTATTGTAATTATAAAATAAAAATAAGATATTTTTTTAAACAAATACAAATAAAATATAGATATAAAAAAAAAACAATTTAAATAGATCATAATATGATTTTTTTATTTTATTTAAACTTGAGTTTATTTCTTAGCTTACTTTTAAGTAAGCCCAACACTCCATTGTATTTGAAACTAATATTATTCACATGTAAGCTTAAAACTGAATGGAATGGAGAATAAAAACAAAGCAATTGAATTGGGAAATGCACTTTTTTTATAATAAGGTTTTCTTGATTTGATTTAAAGGGTCCCAATAATTAAATATTCGATTTGAGAGGTTAAGTTGAATCTGACTATTTAAATTTAAACCAAACAACTTCTTACTAGGAAAGGCAGTATTCTTTGATTTTTAAATGCAAATAAACACACTAAACTTAGCAACTGTTATGGTGTAAAACCCAATGTCCACTAGGATACTTTGTCTCTTGGCTTTTAATGTCCCCACTCTAATTTGCTCTTGCATCATGTCGTTGTGGATTCTCACTCAATTTACACCTTCACTAAGTTTATTCTAGTCTTTTATGTTGGTTTAAGTTCTTTATGCTCATGGGATACATAGTTTTTCAACAGCCATATGCCAAATATTGTAGCCCATGTGTTGTATAGCGCTTGACAACAACAAAAGAAAAAGGAATGCTTTAAGAAATAAAAACCAGAAAGGAGAGTCCCTATTTTTTATATAAAAATCCTATAGCACCATTCATACATTTACATTTGTTAGTCAAATTTTTGTGCCATTTCATTCCAAGTGTTGGATCGTTCCTGTTCATTCGTGTGGATTACGTTAGCGGAAACCTAATTTGGTTACTTGAATTTATCATATATACTAATATTTAATCTCAGTTTTCAGATTTTAGTAATATGTGGAGTAGCAATGTATTTTTACTTCTTTTTTTAAATATAATGACTATTCGGCGGGGCGTGTATAGCCCATGCATTAGCATATAAAAGCTATTGCATAGAAGTAAACACACATAGTAAAGTTTTCGAGAGATCTTTGCTCTTTGTAATTAGATATACACGAGGTCGTGACGGAAGATGGGCAGAATATCAAAAGTTGGGTCAAATTCCTCAGCCTTCCTAACTTTCGTTATTTATTCCCACTAGTAAGTCTGCTACTTACAGAAAGGCTTTGGCTTATCAATTGACTTGCTTATTAATCCTGTACTTGGATCTAAGTTGCATTCAAACATATTCACACGATTACATTTTTCTTTTTCTCAATCGCTTATCCTCTCAAAACATGACCTAGATTTTCCTTTTTCTTTTTCCCTTCCTTTCTTGTTTTATCTATCATTTTATTCCAATTGATAGTTTCAAAATAAAAATGACAAAATGTGGAACAGAAAGTTTGTTGACTAAAATTCAAACTATATGAAACATAATAGTCAGAAGCAGACTGTAGATAATCGAAAGATGCATCTTGGAGGGATGGTGGCTAAAACCCAAAAACTTTGAAATTTTTTTTTTAAAAACTGTCTTTAAAAATTTTTAAACTATTTTAAAATTACACGAGATGGGGACCTCATAAGTTGGTGTCGAGATTTAAGCTCAATTGACTTCGTTAATAACCGATGAGCGGAAATACATGCCATAGTAACTGAAGAAGAATTAATAGTTTCACCAGCTACATCAACGCTTTATTAATTTAGTAACTTAAAGAGGCACTGAGGTAGGTGCTTTCCCTTATCTGGTGACTGGGTTTGAATTCTAACCAAGAAACATAAATAACTCCACGTTGGAATGTAAAATTATGATAGAATTCATCGAAATGTGTGCCCTCTTGACCTCGTCAAAATTTCAAATTTTGAAATGTTTTCTTCGATGCAAAGGTACTAAATATTAACTCCAAAACAGCAAAACATCATTACACCAAGGAACAGATGAGCACCGATTTTCAAAAATTGAAACAAAAATGATTGTGCACCGAATCGTGTTCAGAAACTTCAAGCCGAATCACTTTGCATGGCCTTCCATTAAAAGGCCGATTAACTTAGAAACGATAAAAAGGAGGGGATTGGTCACGTTCTTTCAGACTACTACCAGAAGCAGTACAATGATATCTCTGAAACTGCTTCACTCATGGCTGGAACCACTCCAACTGTGACAACAGAAACACGACTTGAACTTTTATTCGAAGTCCGAGTTCTAAACAAATTCTATTCGAATGTTACATGAAAAGAAATGATTTTCTAAAATAATTTCAAAGCAACCATATTGAGCGAGAACTTTTCATTTAGATTTGAGCTTGAGCTGGGCTCAATCAAAAGTCAAAATCCCTATGCTTATTTATTCTTCATCAATAAGCATAGGCATTTTCCTTCTAATCAAAACCATGTCATAGAGAACTGTTTTGCCTTCAATACCCTGCTAGAATTAGCCCTTCTGAGCGTGCTTAGCAGATGGACGGAAATTCCCACCACAGGCAAACATTTGAAACTCATTCCACACACCCAAAGCCTGAGTTATTCCAACAAAAAGTAAAGGAATTCTAACAAAAAATTGGGATTTGACCAAAAATAAATATATAGCAAGTTTATAAACTCAAACTGACACTGAATAATATTTCTCAGTCTATATGAACAATGACAATCCATAAAAAAGGCCTTGAGAAATTTGAGAGTTAAAAAATAGGGAAAAGCATCACAATCGCATCTGCTACAGACAATGTACTTAAAAAGGCAATAGTTGAACACAGCCAATACCAGGCAGGGACTCCAAGAAATCTTCCCACCACATAGAGATGACTACTACAAACTTGCTTCTCATACATGGTGACAAGATCGGCAACCATTAAAAATGACGACAATATCTATAATACATCAAGTATTTGATGATCCCTGCTTCATTGACTCAATCTCTATGCTAACCAATGTAACCAAACTTGAGCTCACATGACACATGACCAGAAAAAGCCAACTAAAGTGAAAATCAACTCACCATCAAAGATCTTGGTGAATTTAGAAGCACTTCCTATGGACAATTGATGGACCAGCCTCATCATACTCGCCCTTTGAAATCCACATCTGCAAATAACAGAACAAAAAGATGTTACTCATAAGTGATCACATGAGAGAAAGTAGCTCTAGGTGGACATCAATATTACCTGCTGGAAGGTACTGAGAGATGCAAGGATGGATCCTCCAATCCAAACACTGTACTTTCTCTCTGGTGGGGCAACCACCTTAATCTTCATGCTGCTAGGGGCAAGAGCTGTAATCTCCTTACTCATCCTGTCAGCAATTCCAGGGAACATAGTAGAGCCACCACTGAGCACAATGTTACCATACAGATCCTTTCTGATATCCACATCACACTTCATTATAGAGTTGTAGGTAGTCTCGTGAATACCAGCAGCTTCCATACCAATCAATGACGGTTGGAAGAGGACCTCTGGGCAGCGGAACCTCTCAGCACCAATTGTGATGACCTGCCCATCAGGCAGCTCATAGTTCTTCTCGACTGAAGAGCTGCTCTTTGCAGTTTCAAGCTCCTGCTCATAGTCAAGAGCAACATAAGCCAGCTTTTCCTTCATGTCACGGACAATTTCCCGTTCGGCAGTAGTGGTGAACATATACCCTCTTTCAGTGAGAATCTTCATCAAAGCATCAGTCAGATCACGTCCAGCAAGGTCTAGACGGAGGATAGCATGGGGAAGAGCATATCCCTCATAGATGGGCACAGTGTGACTCACACCATCACCAGAATCCAACACAATACCTGTTTAAATCAATATTTGGATCAAGATAGAACATGGGCTTAGAAACTTACAGGACAATGACAAATGCTGAGTACTAGCACTTACCAGTTGTACGACCACTAGCATATAAAGAGAGAACGGCCTGGATGGCAACATACATGGCAGGAACATTGAATGTCTCAAACATGATCTGAGTCATTTTCTCTCTATTGGCTTTAGGATTTAATGGAGCTTCTGTAAGAAGCACAGGGTGCTCCTCCGGAGCAACACGAAGCTCATTGTAAAATGTGTGATGCCAGATCTTTTCCATGTCATCCCAGTTGCTGACAATACCGTGCTCAATGGGATATTTCAAGGTGAGAATACCTCTCTTGGATTGGGCCTCATCACCAACATAAGCATCCTTCTGACCCATTCCAACCATAACACCAGTGTGCCTAGGGCGACCAACGATACTGGGGAAGACAGCACGAGGAGCATCATCTCCAGCAAATCCAGCCTGTAAACAAAAATACACAGCTTGTCTCATTTTGAGCAGTCATAAAAGAAGAAAACAATAATGTCTTGCAATATTTTGGAACCTATTTAACTGACCTTCACCATTCCAGTTCCATTGTCACAAACGAGGGGCTGAATATCCTCTGCATCTGCCATTTTTCACGAGAACAACCTGCAAAGCAATTTTTGACGATAAAATGAGCATTTTACCAGTTACACACGGCTAGTGCAACCTAAATGCCTCATAAAATGCTTTTTTCAAATACACAAAATTTCTTGTGCTACTAATCCTTGAAACATATCTAACTATATATTTCCTATCAGTACCAAGGATCTAGCAATTGCATTCATCAAAATAGCAACCACTTTGTGTCTTTTCCCTCTAAATATCTTCAAGATGAGCTCAGTCACAAATCAAAATCACAATATATGCAGTCATAAAATACTCAAAAGAAATGAGTAACGAGCCATATATCCTGAAAAAAAGAAAAAAAAAAAACAGAAGCTTATTAACAATTTTCATCTTGGTGTCATTTTGTTGAGCTACTACTAGAATTCTTCTACTCAGAACTACTCGCAAATTTTTTCTTTTTGCTAACCGAGGAGTTATCTCAAAAATCACCATGAAGCAAAACCGTTAACCGTAACACGGCATTTGATTTTTGATACAAGCACAGATCAAATCAAGGCAAAAGAATTCAACAAATGAACCACCTGTAACGTAAGCTAAAGCAAAATAAATTCAAAACCGCATCGAACAACATTCATCACTAATCTGGATAATCAGAATCAAAGTACAACAACTTAGGCGCAAAAACCTAATCTAAAACAGATAGATTCCGCAATTGAAACCATGGATGTGACCGAAAGTCCACAAATTGCACGGATCGAGACTTTCAAGCCAAAACAAACCAAACAGACAAAAATAAAGGCAAATCGCATTATACATAGACCGATCTACTCGAAATCGATTCAGATTCATCAAAAGCAATCATGAAGTCCGGATTTCAAACCAGATCTAGCGAAATGAAGAGAGAGAGAGAGAGAGAATGAAGAAGAAGAATAGGAAGTACCTAGATCTTGAAGAAGGAGAAAGAAAGGTAGGAGAGACCAAAAGCCAACCGCTGAAGAAGACGATGGCTTCGGTTCGGGAGTGGTTTTGGTCGTGTTCGCGGCCGAAATGGGGAGAATGAGAGGAGAAGCTTGAGGGTAGATGGAAGAGAGTTTATATATAGAGAGAGTGAGAGAGAGAGAGAGGAAAATTTGAAAAATTGAAATGCAAATGAAACGTAGAAATTTGACTGGGAGTTAAATTAAAATGGAGGAGCACGTAAAAATATCATTAGGACGTCAACATTAATTTTGGATTCTCAATGAGATATGAATATCTTGAGCACTTTCTTTTTAAATTATTTTTTATTTTAATTCTGAATTTTTTAAATAAACTAACTTTAAGTTTATTTATATTATTTGCAAGACTATAATATAAAACGTAAATTAAAATAACATTAAAAGAAATTAACCTTTTAGGACTCTTAATTAAGAATTCTAATTTTCTGAGGACCGTACATAAAGAACTCCAAAAAGGAATTCTTAGCATTAAAAGCAAACACCATCCATAGAGATACCGTTACTATAACGTTTCACCCAAATAAAACATCATTTTATGTATCATTTAAACAAAAATAATAAACGGTAAAAAACATTATTAAAAATTATATGTTTGATAACAATTCGTCCATTATCCTTTTTACACTATTTAGATGATAAAATCTACAAAAATATTATTGGTTTTTTTTTTTTTAATTTGTAACAAAATTTCTTACTATTAATCCTCACTTATCATTTATGTATAATACATGTTTTGCCTTAAAATAATTAAGATATGTAAATTTATTTTATCATGTACTCTCTTTATTAGAGAGACACATATTTTGCCATGCTAAAGTTGTAAATAAACTAAATCAAGTTTTTGGAGGCTTAAATTTGACTTGTTTAAAAATTATCAAGTTCAAACTAAACTAAGCTTTTATTGAATCTAAAAATTAGAGACTTAAGCACAAGTTTAGGCTTGTTAAGGATTCTAAAGCTCAAGTTTAGATAAACGAGTTTGAGCTTATATATTTAAATATTATATAAATGAGCTTGAGCTCATATATCTAAATGAACCTATAAACGAGCTTAAGCTTATGGATTTAAACAATTCTAAACTTAAGCTTCTCTATTTAAACAAGCTTAAGTTTAAGCTTCTTTAGACTAATGAGCTTGAACTTGAGCTTGAGTTTGTTTAGATAAATGAGGCTAAACAAGTCTAAACTTAAATTTATACTAATTTTTTACTTGTATTCTTACTTTTTCCATATTGGAGACTATACCTAATAATCCTATGAGATAACATATCATGTAGAAGTACGTAATAATGGAACGAATAACATAACATCATGATTATAAAAAAGTCAATTGTGATTGTTTCTCTTATATAAAATCTTGAAACAAATATACCAATCAAAATGTGCATTTTGCATTTCATAATTAATTATTATCAATTAATCTTATTACCCATTTGTAATATGTATGTGTTATATTAAAATTTCAATTTATGCACTATCAAAAAATTGTAAACATAAATTATAGGATAAAACTATATCACATGGATATAAAAATAAAAAATTAGCATAATTCAAAGATTATTAAAATATATAAGATTAAAAATATATGAATTGAAAAAAACATACACTATAGAATAAAATAAAAGTAATGAAAATATAATTAATATAACTAAAAATAAAAACTATTACATTATAACATAGACTTGTGACCCTATTAATAAGCCTACTCGTAAGTTTACTTATAAAATTGCTTATGAGTTAGCTCATTAACAATATAAGCTAGTTGACTCGTTAACAGTATAAGCAAGCTGCTTCGTCAACAATATAAACGAACTTATTCACAAGCCTAAATTTTGAGCTTGATCTTGGCTCATTTAATTAAATGAGTTTCTTGTTTACTAATTGAGCTCAAGCCAAACCGAGCTTAAGTAACTTGCGAGCAGTTCAGCTCATTTATAAGATTATAGCCTTACATTTGCATATAAGTAATGACGATTATTAGCTTGTACGTATAAAGGGTCATTTTGGTAATTGGCCATTTAACATAATTTAATGCCATGGATTGATATTTTAGGCTAGTGATAGAGCCTAGGAAATCAGCTCATTTAGGGATGTTTTAGAGAAATTTGGCTTAGTTGGCTTAAAGCGGGGATCATCAGATTGGATTTTTCGCTCTTGACCTTACTTAGTTTATGCTGAAAAGTAGACTCAGAAACAATCTTTTGAGCTTGTTTAGGCTTTATTTGGACTTCATTTAGCCTTAGTGTACCTTGAGGAGGTTTAGTTGATCTTTAAACTTAATTATGATAATAATGGGTTTTCTTTAATTGCCATAAGCCTAAAGTATACTTGAGCTCATACCAAAGCCCATGAAGGCTAAAGGAGAGAATAAACTTTAATAATGAAACTCTATCTCAGTTATCCATCTTGGAGCCATCCAACAGGTAATATTAACCTTCAAATTCAATAAATAGGAGGTTCTTCCACTCATTAAACACATTCAAAACATTGGCAAGCTTGAAACAAACACTAGAGCTTTGCTAAAATCACTTTAGAAAAGATCAAACAAGTAATCTAATCAAGAATGATTAAGAACACCAAGTTCGAGCCATTATCACATGCGCGCATTTGAGATACTAAGTTTGTTCGTTCTTCCTCCCATGTCTCTTCCTAACAATATTCCTCTTCCTCTACATGTCATCTGCTTAAGATGTCTGCTAGGTCGATTAGCATACCTATTGCATGTGATCGACCAATTATAGCGACTTCACCATACGTTATTCTAGTAACTCCATTAGAGATAGAGAGACTTGATAGAATGGCATCTGTACATAAAAAGAGTAGAAATGATGGGACCATTTAGGAATACGAGAACCAATACGAAAGGGTTGAGCAAACCTAAGTGATGAAAGATACCAGTGCACCAATTATCATGCAAGCACTTAGAAACATACAAGCACCTAGAACTGTGCAAGCACCTGGCGCTATTTAAGTATAAGAGGCTATGCAAGCTCTCAAGACTGTATAATTGCCCATTATTGATAATTCACCTGTATTGCATATAATACGAGAAGATACTCATATGATGAACCAACTCTTTACCGCTTTCATGCAATTTCTACTAGGCATGGTAGTTATAGTTGTTGCAAATACTGGTGCATTTCCTCATATGACTCTACCAACACTAGATGTGGCAACTATTGTTTTAGCAAACATTGTTGTATTACCTAGGGTAAACCTACAGGGACTTATCGTTACTGTTACACCTATTGGTGCATCATCTGAAATGGTTGTACCTGCACCAAAGGTGCAAGCTGCAGTATCTGTGCCTTATGCTATCACCTAGAAGATGCTTAGTAACATGGATAAGTTAACTCAGTCCCTACAGAAGGTGAAGAAGGGCAACAAAAGGACCTTGTGAACCTACTGCAACACTTGACCCTAGTGTACTAGATGCCTATGATCGAGGAAACAAAGACCTACCATAGAGGGTCCTTTTCATTGAAGTGCAACTTGCAGCCGCTAATGACTAACATGGTTGTACCCCTTAACCTTATACTGACACTCCAAGCAATAGCCAATCCCACACCTATTGCTTCGTCCTATGCAACGAAGGAAGACAGGGAGAAGTTCATGAGGTAAATGCAATTGACACCTTTTACTAACATGCTCAATTTAAAATTTTCGTAGCCCTAAAGGGTTGTGGATAGGTCTTATCCAAAGGATTATACCAGTCTTAAGTTTATCAAGCTTAATGGGAAGTAAGGAAGTGCAAAGGAGCATCTCCTTAAGTTTGTTGAGATACTTGAAATCTATAATCTTGATGACAATCTCAAGTTGAAAGGGTTCTCAAAGTTACCTATAGAAAAGGTGAATATGTATATGTTAATCTACCCTTAGGCTCTGTGGGTTCGTAAGGAACAATGTGTAGAATGTTCCTTAAAACGTTCTTTAAAACTTAAGAACAAGTTACTATTATGGATATAGGACACATCAGGTAACATCCTAAAGACAACCTTATGGATTTCATCGAGCATTTTAGGGAGTGCTCATTAGACATCTAAGACATATGCAATGAGGAGGAGTTGGTTAGGATTTGCATTAAGGGGATGTTTATTGAATATGCTGTACATCTTGAGAATTTATCTGTTAAGTTTTTCTCCATGCTAGTAGTATACTTGCTAAGAACTAATAATAATGTCACAAAGTAGAGAGGTGATCTTAGTAAGAAGCAACAACTATCTATGAGTGCAAGTAAGAAATTATAAATGAAACAAAAAGACAAAGAGGGATGATGATGTGAAAGTCCCGCCTTTTCCATGTCCGATGAACAAAGTGCATGCTATCCTTAATCGATAGCTCAAGGATGGAGTGATTAGGTTGCTTAGGGTTAAAAGGGAACCTATATCACAAGAAAGAATGATGCAAAATTTTTTTAGTTTAATAAATCAATTGGACACCCGACAAGAGAATGTTAGACTCTAAGAAGGATCTTCAATGAAAAGGTCCAAAATGGTGAGCTTGAATTGGACAACAACAATGATGTGTGGAGGAACCCACTTTCAATACACAATAATCAAGGGATTGCCAATGCGATCTCTCATGATTTGATAGCTTCCTAAGAAGCTAACTAACTTTAGGATATGCGCATAAGAGTGTATTGCAAGAAGAAACTCTTGTTAATGAAGGGAAGGATGACGAAATGATCCCAAGCAATCATGCTATAATGGCCTTACTCAAGACGGCTAATGTGAGGAGCTTCTTTGATCTCCTTGGATTTGATGAAAAATCTAGGGTCGCAATGACAATTGCTTTGGTGGAGATTTTCGAACAACAATACGGGCAATGCAATGCAGTGCAATCAATTTGTAAGATAGAAAAAGCAAGTAAGAATGCGATTATTTTCACCAATGATGACATGTGTATGAGTAACCTAAATTACAATTGTCCATTATACCTAGAAAGTGAGCTCAACGACCATCACATTAGGCAAACTTTTATTGACAATGGGTCCTTACTAAACATTATACCATTGGTGACTTTTAAGGCTACAAAACTTGACATGAGGAGATTGGTAAAGCAATCAATAGATATCCATAGCTTCAATGATGTTCCTACAAAGATGTTAGAGATCATTAATGTGAATTTCAAGGTAGGACCTATTTAAGGAGCAACCAAGTTTCATGTCATCGATGCTTTGGTTTCTTATCATTTATGGATAGGAAGGAAATGGCTTTACAAGCACAATCTTGTTCCCTCGATGCTACATCAGTGCATCAAGGGAAATTGGAAGGGGAAAGATATATTCATTCTCGTTGCAAGGAGCCAATCTGAATATGGGGAATCCTACCTTACCAAGGCAAAGTATTTTGACGAATACACTTGTGAAGGTAAAACGATAATAGGAGGGCTAATTGGTAACCCCTTGCTAAAATGGGAAGATATGCAAGAGCAGGATGATAACAAGAGGAATGTAGCCCTAACTCATGGGGTCGAGTAGAGGAAATGGGAGAGTAATAAATTTATAAAGATTGAAAGTTACACCCAATCAGATGAGCATATGGTATACTATTTATAATGGACTATAGGGTTTGAGGAAACATTTGCATCCTCTCCTGATGACATGAATTTGTGAGATGCCTAACCCACCCTCCACAATTACAAGACCAGGTGAAACCACAAGTAGAAAAGATCGAAGAGCATAAACCTAGCTGGTTCGAGAGAAACCCTAAGGCCCATTTTTATTAGTAAGTGCTTATTGAAAGAAATCAAATATCCTTTAGTGGGTCTCATCAAAGAGTATAAAGATGCATTTGTGTGAACATATGATGAAATGTCAGGTTTAGACCTTGGTTTAGTGATGCATCAATTAAACATTACATTAGGAGTTAAGTTGGTAAAGCAGTACCAATGCGTATTCTACTTAGAAGTCAAAGTGCAAATTAAAGTTGAAATTAAGAAACTTTTACAAGCTTGCTTTATAAAGCCAATTGAGCAGCCAGTTTGGCTAGCCAACATTTTATTGGTGAAGAAGAAAAATGGCAAAATACGTGTTTGTATGGTCTTTTGTAACTTAAACAAGGCTTGCCTTGAGGATGAATTCACACTCTTGAACATTGATATGTTAGTTGATGTGATGGCTAGATACGAACTCTTCTCTTTCATTTATGGTTTGAGTGGATATAATCGGATGAAGATAACATTAAGAGATGCCGAATGTATAACCTTTCAGATGCAGTTAGGTAACTTCTACTATACTGTGATGATGGGAATCAAGCTATCGAACTACCGACCCATAGCCAAGCTCGAGGACTAAAAGGATTGGTAAGACGAATCCTCTTATTCCAACTGACTTATGCGGAGGCCGAGTATCTCTTTGTCAACTCATTCTGCTTGCCAAGCTAAATGATTACCTATTTCTCGCATGTTGTGTGCCGAGAAGTGGAAGGCCAAGACATCAGCCCATCTTCATTCTCACACATGTTTGGCCAAATGCTTACTCAACCGCACCCTTACCGAGATGCCGAGAGAAAGAGTCCGGACTAACCAAGCCACCTTTGCTTAGACAAGCAAGCTATCCATACTTTTTTGTCCACATCTTCTAATAGCATCACCAATATACCATTGCCACATCTACAGAATCATGAGTAGAATCCGTTGCACAAATGATTGTTTTCCCTATATATTCATTTTTACCCTTTTGTATTTTGTACATTACTTCCTTAAGAAATGCCCTTTTTGTCTTTTCCCTTTTGGACAAGTTACCCTAACTTATAGGTATAAATACCCCTACACTTATAGCTATAAAGGAGGACAATTAGATTACCATTAATACACTTTGTATTTTCTTCCTTGCGTAAACACAGTTTACTTTCGGCATCACTCTTATCCTAACCCTTGAGCAAGGCTAGGTGGTGAGTAACCTCATCAAACCGATTCGTACGTTGTGATGCCATTTAGATTAAGGAATGTAAGAGCCACTTACCAAAGGGAAATGATTGCAATCTTTCATGGTATAATGCATGGCCATATGGAGGATTATGTAGATGACGTTATCATAAAATCACAACGAGCATTCGATCATCTACACCATTTGAGGAGAGTTTTTGATTGATGTTGTTTGTATAAGTTGAGAATGAACCCTTTGAAGTGCATCTTTGGAGTCCCATTTGGGAAGTTTCTTGGAATTATGGTGCATCAAAAAGGAATTTATGTAGATCCATCCAAAGTGCAAGCAATTCAATCCATAACATCCCCTAAAAATCAAAGGGAGTTGGAGGGATTCATGGGTTAGGTTTTATATATACAACAATTTATTCTTATGCTTACTTCAATTTCTTTCCTACTACATTAGATAATGAAGAAGGAAGCATCATTTGATGGGGTCTAATGTAAGAGGAGGCATTCCAAAGCATTAAGGCAATATTAAGTTATCCACAGATCATGACGATGCCAATCGAAGGAGCAAAGATGATTCTATACTTAACATTGACAAATAAGTCAATTAGGGCTTTGTTGGTATAAGAAGCAAAGGGTGTTGAACGTCCGGTATACTATTTGAGTCGAACACTATAAGGCAGTGAAGTTAAGTACTCGCTACATGAGAAACACTACCTCACTTTAGTCTTCCTAGCTTAGAAGTTATGATACTATTCCTAGCACAGAAGATTATATTGATAACAAGATGTAACCCCATTGAGTATTTATTGTCTTGGCTAGCATTGTAAGGTTGAATCACCAAGTGGACATTGCTTCTTGGAGAATTTTACATCATTGTATCACCTCCAAAAAGTAATCAAATTGCAAGCACTGACTGAACTCCTAACCCAATTCCTTGGCACCAATAATGAGAAAATTTTGGAAAGCATCCCTAAAAACTTCCATGAGGACTCCCTTTGGTAGAAGTGAGCAAAGAATGGTTATTACTGTTTGACAAGTCATCTAATAAGATTGAATGGGGTGTTAGAGTTGTGTTAGCATCTCCAAATGTTGGCTTACAAATTTGAATTTCGATGCACAATGAGGTTGTACTGTTAGGACTCCTTTTTGCTTAGCAAATAGGAGTATCCTGCATGTGTGTTAAGGGCAACTCGAACCTTATTATTAAATAAGCTAATGAGAAGTTCGGGTTAAAAGAACCCACATTAGCCCCTTATAGAGCAATGGTGCAATCCTTATTTACCAAATTTTAATCAATAAGATATGAGCATGCCAAACGATCCTCAAATAGATATGCTAACGTACTAGTAATGTTGGCATCCAAAGTCTTGATGTGGGATATAAACGCTGAACTAAGCATCCAAACCATTAAAAGAATTGCTCCCTACACTACCTTATAATTGAGGGAGGAAGATAAAGAGTTGTAAGATGATTGGCGTACTCTTATTAAGATGCAATTGGCTAGCTTAAAGTAGCCTCCTTGACCATATTGAAAAATTTCATCTACATCCATGGCTCCTTATGTTATAAGAGCTTTGAAGGCATTTTGGCTCATTGTATTTCTATGGAAGAGGCATAGTCAAAGCTTTAGGAGTTTCATGATACATGGTGTGGTGAGGAGGGGCCACCTTTGTATCATCGAATCTAGCATACAGGGTATTATTGGCCCTTAATGTCTAAAGATGTGTCGCAGTTACAAATTCAATGCCTGAAATGTTACTTAATGCCTGATGAGGTAAAATGCAAGTTTGCAACAATTGTTAGAGACTGGCGACATCTATACATTAACTTCTTGAAGAATAATATCCTCCCCACTAATAATAGAGATGCTATAATGGTCAAACAAAAAGTGAAAAAATACATATTGCAAGGTGACGAATTATATTGAATCTCTTATCAAGGATAGCCTCTTAGATGTATAGCACCACATGAGATAAAAGCAATATTGAACGAACTCCACTCTAGGGCCTGTGATGAACATTAAGGCAGAAGAAAGTTGTACTACCAACTCTTTGATAAAGGGTATTATTGGTTAACCATGGAGACTAACGCCTTCAATTTTGCGAAAAGGTGTGTTCCATGTCAGCTTCATGGTAATGCTATCCATGCCTCAGCAGTGGAGCTTCATAGCCTAACAACCCCTTGGTCATTTAACACTTGGGCATTTGACCTAATTGGGCCTATACATCTACCATCTAAGGGATGTATATGGATATTGGTAAGCTTAAGTGTTTCATAAAGTAGGTGGAATCCATCCTTTTGAAGAAGGCGACCGGAACAGTGGTAACTGCTTTCATAAAGGAAAATATAATTTGTAGATTTGGAATATTAAAGCGTGTATTGAGAGATCATGGGAAGCTATTAATCAATGGGCATGTTCAATAGCTTCTAGAATCCTATAGCATCAACTACATTAAGTCGACGCCATAGTACCCAAGAGGAAATGGCTAAGTAAAAGCTACAAACAAAACGTTGATTAAAATTCTCAGTTAAATGGTGCACAACAATAAGGAGGAGTGGCATGATAAGCTCCCGTTGGCGCTATGGGCCTATCATACATCTAAGAGAATGCCTACAAAGGCAACACCTTTCTCATTAGTATATGGAGTAGAGGCTATAATACTAGTTGAAATCCTTATACCATTAGCATGGTTGGCTTTAAATGTTAAATTAGAGCTTGACACACTTTGTGTGTTAGACTTAGAGGCAATGGAGGAGAGGTGAGACATAGCCAAACACAACTTAGCTAATTATCTCTAGAGGTTTAACATCTCCTACGATTGCCTAATGAGAAAGCGCTCCTTTAAGCAAGGTGATGTTGTTCTTTGTGCAACAGAGCACATAAGGAAATGTATTTTAGCTCCAAAATTTACACTAAAATGGGAAGGTCCTTTCATAGTAGAAGAAGTCCTTGATAGTGGATACTGCAAGTTGTAGAATCTTAGAACTAATGTAATTACTGCTCCCATTAATTTTTCGTACATCAAGAAATTTTGTTTGTAATCTTCCTTCAAAACTTAATGAAAATCTTGCAATTTCCCATATGCTATTTCTATTACCTTATTTTCTTTACCCTTGCTTTTTTTTTTTTAATTGTTGTTAATCACGAGATCGAAGTGATCCCGCAACAAGCTTGGCAACCATAACACCGTAATGTAGACTTAAGGGTTCAAGCAACCTCATTTGTGAAGGGTTAAAGTGACTTTATTACAGTAGTTGCAATTGCTTAAAAGAGAACACATCCCTAAGTAAGCAACAGGTGCAATACCCCTTTTACAACACCCAATCATAAGGTTAAAGCAATCTTAACTGTGTGGATTAAAGCACTCTTACAGCATGCTTAGTAGCCATAACTCCTTAATATAGACATGGGGGTTGAAGTAACCTCGTCTATGAAGGGTTGAATGACCTTCTCATCGTATCTACAGTTGCTTAGAAGAGAACACATCCCTAAGCATACAATGGGCATAATGCCCTTCTAAAACACCTAATCATGAGGTCGAAGCGATTTTAACTGTATGGATTAAAGCACTCTCTTAGCAGGTTTAATAGTCGTAACGCCTTAATGCAAACTCGGGGGTTGAAGCAACCTCATTTGTGAAAGGTTGAAGCAACCTTCTCATAGTAGCTACAATTGCTTAGAAGAGAACACTTCCCTAATCACATAGGGTAATGCCCTTCTATAATACCTAATCATGAGGTTGAAGCGATCTTAATTGTGTAGATTAAAGCACTCCCACAGTAAGCTTGGCAACCATAACACCTTAATGCAGATCTTGGGGTTGAAGCAACCTTCTCACAATAGCTGAAACTACTTAAGTAGAGAGGGTTCACCTCCTAAGCAAGGGAAGGTGCATTACCCTTTCTACACCAAACAAATTATGAAATCGAAGCAATCTCAGTTATGATGGGTCAAAGTGATTCCATAGTAGGCTTAGCAGCCATAATGCCTTTCACTAATTTTAGAATTAAAGCAACACTAACTACAAGATATGAGTGATTCACACGTAATAACCACTATCACTCATAAGAGCATCGTATATGAATCACACTTGGAGAGAATTGAGTGCCAAAGGTTCTATAAGCTTGCAAAGCAATTTCCATAGATATGTTGCTTAATAACAAAGTTGTTTCCTATCATTTAAGTATAAATAATAAACAAATAGATACAATCATTAAGAGAGTGATAAAGTTAAGGCAATTAATCAAATAAATCATCAAATGTTGTTACTCATCAGTTATCTTGTGAACTACCAAAAAAAAAACACAAAAGAAAAAGAAAAAAAGGAATAGTATAAAAATATTTAAGGACCAAGATCCTGCTCAACAATTGATTCAACACCCATCTTGCCAATTATCCTATCTATGTCAGCATTGAGGGCTTTAGCTTGTTTTTCAAGTGCTGTTACCTCATCCTTCAAAGCTTCGATTTTTTTTTCAATTTTCGCTTGATCCTACAAAAGGGGACAGCACTCCGCTAACTTCTAAGCCTTCTCTACTATAGGTGTTAGGCTTGATACATGGAAAAACAATTGTTGTGTACCTTCATATGCATCTACGATTAACATTAAGTCTACCTTAGACAAGTCCTTCCATGGGCGACCCACATGCATCATTGCCTTGCCTAGCGTCTCTGGAATAGTATGACATAAACGCGGTCAAGCAAATGTTAAGTCCGCCCAAAACTCCCCATCCAAGGCATATAAGCACTCTAGGGGTGGAATAAGATGTGGTGCTACTTCAAACCCATGAAAATGTGCCTTCTCATTCGATTCTACATTGAGTAATGGAGTTGCTTCCCTATCTTGATAAGATAAGTTAGCAATTGGGAGAGAAGACTAATCAATGGAAGTAACAAAAGGAGGAACATAAGGAGAAGCTATCATCTAACACGAAAAGCCCTCATCATAAGTAGCCATACATAGCAAAGTGTTGACATGAGTCTAAACACTTGTATTCAATTCTGGAACTTAAGCTTTAGCAACAATAGCAGTGTCAGTCTCATTGATTACATTTATTTCCTCGCAAGCCTTCTCCATCTTGTAGTAATCTACTACCTTGTCTGAATTTACATCATCATTTGCACAATTGTAAGCCTTAAGAGTATCATCATAATCAATTAACTCCTGGTCATCATCTTTTTCACCCCGAGTGATCGGATCTTTAGATAAAGACATCCTTTCTCCATGTTGCAGGTGGCCTTAATAAAAATAAATAAGTAATAATTAGTAAGATTAAAAGGAAAAGTCTTAAAGAAACAAATTTTTAGATGAATAATCATTACTTGTTAGATGCACCACATCATTGTGGTTAAGCAGTGATGGAGAAGGGCGCTTTGATGATTTCACCCTCACCTTGGCTTGTGTAGAAGAAGGCAGCTCCTCATTAACAAGATTAGTATTCTTCATATTTTGCGATTCTTTAGACTGGTTCTACCTTAGAAGTTGAAGATATAACTTTTCCTTATAAACATTCTCCTTTGCAATTAGATCAACATTGGAAGCAAAAGCATAGGCCTCAAATCCCTTTAAACAAGCTGCCCAGTACGATGACCAACTGGAGGAGACAAACCCATAACGACTACAAGAGGGATAGTAAAACCGGTCAACCTTAGGGTAAAGAGTCTTGATGTCTATGGGAGATATCTGTTAGCAACAAGACTCAAAATTTGCAGCCATAACTATCCTATAAGGAATGCCTTGGTCAAACCTAAATTGTTGTGCTACCCTATGTAGAGAAAATACTAACACCCAACTCAAGGAAGTTATGGCTTAAACCCTTGACATCAAGTAATGAAGGAAGACTACTTGGGACACTACATAAGAGAAAACTAATCTCCAAGTGTCGCAAGGATTTACGATTCTTCAGGGAAGTATAGCCTTGCAAGTTTGGTGGGTAATATCCACTACATAAATAATAGCCATTAATTTTCTTCACATATGGATGGAATGTAAACTTGCTGGTAGAATCAATTAGATTAAATAAAGGGATTCATAATGCCTTTCAACCCTAGCCCAGGATCGTAGCAGAACAGCGTTAGGCTTAGTATTCACATCGAGAGTTGTAAAATGGCTCCTGAACCTCTCACAAAATAAAAGCTAAAGGGGGACAACGTTCACATAGCATAGCATAATGTAGTGGCCTATAGAGTAGACAGAAGTGTAGCGATATAAATCTAAGCGGTGGTATAAGGAACCCAAATGAAGGGGTACTAAGGCAAAGCACTCCCCTCAAGATATATAGATCACGTGAAACAAATGAAGGATAACCCTATCTCAAAACCTCTTAGAAAGATGTACATAGATAGCCATAAAGCAATGAATGCTGTAAGCTCAGACTTGTCAAAGAAACATATGTAGCTAAATTAAAGTACTCTTGTAAATAAGATAAACATAGTCATGAATAAATGAGCGGTCAATATTCACCTGGTTATGTGACAAGGGCCTCGAAAAGTGGAATCGCTGAAGAAGTACTTAATCTATGAAGTAAACATAGATCTCTTTAAAGGAGTCTTACTTGACTTTATGGCTAATAATAAAGCTTAATGTGCATTTTGATCTAGGGGAGTAGTCAAAGCAACTACACCATCCATTTTCCCAAATTTATGAAGCTTTAATAAGAAAAAAAAAAAACATTCGTAGGGCTAAAGTGAATTCTCACCATCAAGTCATGAATATATGAGTTCGCGTACTCTACCTAGCCATTATAGCTTGCCAAATCTTCACATCTTCCATTTTTGTGAAATTAAAGCATAAAGTCATGGTAATGGCATCAAAAATCCTAGCTTCATGCTTTAGGGGAGCATAGTGCTCATGCTTCGTAAATATTGCACTTATGCGAACCATCCATTAAGTGCTTGCTTTGAGTAAGTGATCTAGGTATGAGGAAGAGGTAGCTCTCTCCTCTCATTTTGAAAAGGAAGTATAGACTTGCCTTTCACTAATAGTTCGGGCTGTAACTATGCTTCTGGAGAGATGAACCTAAGGGAACCATCGGTAGCATGGTTGTATGCTTCTCCTAAGAAGTAGCTTGAATCTAAAAAGAGTCTCCTTTGATCATGTCATCAGTCCAATTGTTGTGAGGTGACAGAACCTTTAGTATTCTACTTGCATTGTGTGTTAACAAATCTCTTTGATGAGTGACTCCAATGGGCTTGGGTTGGCTACTCTTAGACTTGGCCAAGGTTAGTGAAATAGGAATTCGGAAAAACACTTAAAGTAAACCACGGACCTATTAGAGGTCAGAAATCTATGATAACACTTGAGGTTAACCAAGGGTTTGAATAAATGAGTAGATGATAGGAATCTAGATTGATACTTAAAGTCAGCCTAGGCTTGTGTGAGTAATATAGCCTAACACAAGAGTTACCTTGCCAAAAAAAAAGAAAAAAAAAAAGGTTAGGTTGGTTTTTTTTTGGGGGGGGGGGAGGGGGTGGGGTAGGGTTGGTGGTGTTATCACCATGCATATGGATTAAAAAAAAAAAAAGGAGTTCAAGTACTATTTGTATCAAGAGCAGTACAATAGTAGTTAAGAGGATTGACGGATTGATTGCAATAGAGAAAATTTAAATGGCATCGAGCTTCAATAACTTTATCAGATAAAGCCATTTTTTTTAAGAGACACTTTGAACATTTGTGATTATTTGCTAGTAGCCAAACATAAAAATTGACATTTCTATTTCAAGATAATGTTAGATAGAAGAATGGAGTATCCATAAATCTTGGAAGTGGAAGCATAGCCCATGTAATGTAGCCAATAATAACTAGTATTTTATGTGAAAGGATAGTATTAGTAAAAGTAGAGAACATATATATATATATATATGAAAGAATGTATGAGTCTAGTCATGCGAAGTCACCAACCTAATTCCTCTTATTGATCAGCTACCTATCAAAGATCCAAGACTTGTTGATTTGGGCTCCTTAGAAAAATTAAATATTGCTTACCTATGGAAAATGGCGATAGAGACAAAGATTAAAGTGAGTCACAGCAGCAAATAAAACAAATAAATAAAAAAAAAAAAAGGAGAGAAGAAGAAAAGAGGAGGTTTACACCTAGTACTTGTACAATCTGTTTGTGGTGCACTTGCTAATGGTTACGATGTTTAAAGAATAAGGAGTAGTATAGACTAAAAGGCAAACGTCTACCATTGAAATACAATCTATAATGTACAAAATACAACAAGGATCAAATCTTTAATGCTACTGACAAACCACAATAGGGAGAATGATAATTGAAGTAAGAAATAAAGAGCAAAATCCATACACGAAGAGTAGAGGACACAACAAGTCGTAGTACTCAGTCTAGTGCAATATTAGCTATCATGAAACATTGGATGTTCTTGTTATTCTTGATTATTTATCGTTGCCTATCTTGGCTATATCTGTCCTTTGCCAGTAATTTGAAAAGAAAACAAACAGGAAAAAAAAAAGAGAACACTGGATAGATTGTTTATCAAGAGATAAGAGATAGAGACAGAAGCAGTTTGAGCGTGGAATGTAGTGAATGGATATTTTAGATCAGATAAGCGACAATGTTAACGAAGCAAATAGTAAGACAAGCTTTCGACGTGCACAAAAAAAAAAGAAAAGAAAGAAAGTGAAATGATTATTCGTTAAAGAATTCTAGATCCATTCGATGATAAACAGCTGTAACTAATGTTTCTTTCTTTCACAAAAGGCTATTCAAAAAGTATAAGATTGCAAAGAATAAAGAAGGAAAATGCAAGAAATATGCGTCGAAACTTGCAGAAAGTAAGGAGGTGAGAAAAGAAAAGGGAATCAATTAAAATTTTGCGACTTAGTTACATGTAGTCTTGACCTCGACAGTTGCAGGGTTGTTTTTTTTCTTCTTTCTTTCACTGACTAACCTGTTGAGAAGAAGAAAAGGGAACAATGACAGAAGATGAGTATGTTAATCAAATCGATGAAATAAAAGGGGAAGAACAACCGAGTGCCTTACTTCGCAATTGACAATGATGCTAATGCGTTAACTTAACGAGATGCTACAAATATATATATCCAATGACATGGAGCTGAAGTGTTCATGTGAAAGATAAGCATTGTATCTTTTGATGATTTAAATTGCAGATCTAATGAAGGCCGAATGGATTTGATGATGTCTGGATTCCTTTAATTACAAAATAAGATGAGGTAAAACTGATATTGGAAAGATTTGAAGGAGAAACAGAGAATTTGAAAAAAAAAAAGAAAGATGCAAGTTGATTCTATTATCCCTTCATGAGATTTGTGACCAGTAAAAAAAGATGCAATGCCTCCTTTATTGGTTTGAATGATATATATATATATATATATATATATATATATAACATGGCTGAAAGAAATATTATTGAAGGTCCAAATTTCTATAAATTAGCTAATGGCTTTATTTTTCTACCAACGTTTGTAAAATAAACAGAAAATATTGAGAAGAGACACCTTATCCACTTTACGCAAAATGGATGCAAATTAATATCATGTGAAGAATAAATCATTACAAAGTGTAATAGGGAAGCATATGGAAGAGTGGATTCCATGGTGGCAAAAATGAATACTAGCATATTATACTCATCTCATTAGTGATTTGAAAGAAGCATTAATTCCATTGCTATTGTAAGTGATCAAGCAAGTGAGGTCAATGCTTGGTATATCTACACAACATTGAAGAGACAATTTCTAGAATTGCCCAAAATCTCCTTCGACTTCATCTAAGAGATATTTAGTCAAGAGGCAAAATGTAGAAGGACATTTTAGTAATTGAGCATTAACTCAATTTAACACTATGGATAGATATCTTGGGTTAGTGATAGAGCTTGGGAAATAGGCTTGTCTATGGATGTTTTAGGGAAATTTGGCTTGGTAGACTCCAAACAGGGATCGTTAAATTGGATTTTTCGCTCTTAGTCTTACTCAATTATCTCGCACATGAAAAATAAACTCGAAAACAGTTTTTTTAGCCTATCTAGGCTTCATTTGGCTCAATTAATTTTTAGGCTTAATTATAATAATAATAGGTTTTCTTTAATTGCCAGAAACCTTAGGTATACTTGAGCCCATACCCAAACCCATGGAGGCTAAAGAAGAGGGTAAGCTTTAATAATGAAACTCAATTTTAGCCATCTATCTCAGAGCCATTCAACGGATAATATTAACCTTTAAATTCTATAAATAGGAAGCTCCTCCTCTCACTGGACTCATTCAAAACATTGGCAAGCTTAAAACAAATACTAAAGCTTTACTAAAATCACTCTAGAGAAGATCAAATAAGTAATTTGATCAAGAACGATCAATAATACCTAATTCGATATGCTATCACACACGCGCATTTGAGGTGTCGAGTTTGTCTGTTCTTCCTCCCATAACTCTTTCGAACAACATCCCTCCATGTGTCCTTTGCTTAAGACATCTCCTGGGTCGACTGGCATACTTATTGCACGTAATCGACTAGTTACAACAAGCCTACCATACAGTATGTTTTAAGAGTAGCGTAGTTATAAGAATGGCATTGCTTTTCACCTATTCTTTGTATTTCTTAGTTCAAAAATCATATATATTACCTGAATAATCAATTTTAATTCAATCATATAGAGCAACTTTCATATATTGGCAAATGTTATAATATCCATGTTATGAGTGCTTAAAACAGTTGTAATTTTTCATATAAAAACTATATTTGTAGTCATTTTCTTTTTCAATGAATGAAGGCCCACAATATTAGTTTTTTATGATAATTTTCCTATTTTTCATTATTATATTTCATGGTTTGAATTTTTGTGCTTTGAAATTAAAAATATATACAGTGGAATTGTTGGTGCTTTGTTATGATAGAAAATAAAAGACAACCAAGGAGAAATAGAAGACGTTCAAAGTATTTGGACAATTATATTTGAAGACTTAAGCATACCATAACAATAATATGAGGAGTCATACATATAATTAGTTTACAAGTAGTTGTAGAAATAGTTAGAGATTGTAAAACTTTTAACCATAGTAACAAACAAATTTTCATAGTTGTAAATCAACCACTAGTAGTGATGTACATATAAATAGGGAAAGAAAAAATAGTTAGGTATCGAAAACCTAACAACGAAAACCTTCTTGTAAGTGGAATTTCTCTGGCGCTCGAAGTTTAGGGTTCATCAACAAAGATTTCTTTCTTTCCTATCCTTGATTTCCTCATTCATTCACATCTTGCACAGCAAAAACAATTAGGTTAGAATCGATACACAATATTACCATAATCAGCAAAATAGGTATCAAGATGTAGATTGTGAATTCTACTTTTCAAATATGAAATTCTTTTCTTAAGATCATCATTGTAGAGAGAGATCTTTTAAACCCTAGTTTAGTCTACTCAGAGAACATAAACAGTATGAGAGAAAGAAAGGAAAAAGAAGAGAGAGAGATTCATATGTATTGCATCTAGTTGAATAATCTAGAAGGTAGATTTTTTTGAAGTTTGACTTCTTGATTAAGAAGTCATTGTACATTGCATTTTTGGAGAGTTATACGAGTGGGCCTGGGCTGACTCATAGTCACCCTAACATGCTTATAAAGAGAAAAAAAAGTAATTATTGGTAGTATCCGAAGTTAAAGGATTATTAAGGGTTATTTTCTAATTTGCTTTATGTGCACTCTATATTTAAGGAACCCACTACATGGAGTAAGGAAAAAGAGTATTTAAGTATTTGGTGGAGGACATGGACAAGTTAAGAAATTTTATGTGTAAAATAAGTTTGACTTGTGAGATGACTTAATTTAATGATATAGATAAATGAATATGTCCCCAATATTAAAAAACAAAGGTAAAAAGTCTTATTATTGAATCTTTAACTTATTATCTAGGTTGTTATAATTAATGGTATGAATATTGATCTTTCAAAAGCATGAATATGTTGAAATTCTTCTCATTTTATATTATAATAATATGTATTGTCGTTTGAAAAAATAAAAAATTATTCGTAAGGAGTTTCATATATTTTATTGAGAGAGAAAAAAAAGGAACCATTTGCGCAACCAGAAAATCAAATATGTTTATTCAATTCGAAAACTCCTATCACTAGATTTCAATAGCTTTACTCTTTCATTTCAGCTCTTTACATTTTAATTTTTCCTCCAGTGTTTTGCTATTTATTATTCTTCTACTTATGTTGCTCGCCTGTCAACTTTACATTCGAAGCTTCTAGTTTTCCAAAAAGAGTAGAAGAAACCCATAAAAAATGTCCATTATTCGTTCTCTCGTAATTTTGTGAAGCGATTTTTATTTGAACAATAGACACTCATTGGATCAATATCGGTCATTGCCAGCATAATAGATACGATAGAGAAATGTTTTCGAATCATCTTGAATAGCTTTAGGACTTGAAAAGAAATGTTAAACGGTGAAGGACTTAAATAGTAATAACAATAAAAGGGGTGGAGGATCTAAACATAATAGTTAAAGTCTAAGAGACTTAAATATAAATGTAATAAAAGGTGAATGATTGTTTTTATACTTTTCCCGAATTATATATGTTGAAATGAGCTCATAAATTTCCATTGAGAAAAGTACAAATTTAGAACTTAATTTTTTACACTTTTTCTATTCAAATAACAAAATGTTTCAAAATTTCTATTTTAATGCTTAATGTTTATAAAAGGTTTCAAATAAGTTTTCCGTTAATTTTTCCTTAGCTTTTCTTTTAACTATGTCATGTAGCATATTCTAATTAGCTCACATGTTTTTATTAAATAATTAATATAATAAAATATTTAAAAGATAAACCAAATAATAAAAAAATTCAGAAAAATTCAAAAAAAAAAAACAAATGAAAAATCAATAACAAAGGTATATATACAACAAAGGCATATACATGTATATTTACTCAATAATAAACTACACCAAATTGAATTCTTTTATCAAAAACATCAATTCATTTCCTCAAATTTCATATTTAATCAAAATTCATGAAGAACCTTTTAGTTCATTAGTATATTCTAATCAAACATATATTAACTTATTCATTAAATTTCAAATGAGTTTTGAGTACTATATAATACTATTAGTTAGTAATTCACTTCATCATTCTATGCTTTTAACAACATCACCAAATCGTAGCTGATGTCTATATAACCCTTCCCTTTGATCTAAGGCAATGGTTCCACATTAGTTATATTTGATCACTGTTGTCTTGGATATAAGGCAACAAATCTAGTGATTGTATAGGCAACTGTTGCCTAGTTGAAGTAATGGTTTTAATGATATCATTGAAGTTCAGTGATATCATCTAGTATTTCATACAAAAAGAATTCAATGATATCTCAAATATCGAAGTTTTGCATAGATTTTGACATGTATTCAAGCATCATGGCCTTTAACATTGTCATCCTATAAAAAGATAACAATAAAAATTAATATAGTTAACATCATTTGTGAAAACTCATATATATCATACCTTATGTAACGTAGATTTTTATGTAGTTACTAAGTTACTAAGTAAGACAATTGTATGTGTCATTTAAAGATTGCATATTGTCTAAAGCGATTGATTGATGGGGTAATAGAAGTGTCTCTAAAAGACCTTGCTGGTAACTAAGAATGTTAGATAAATATTTAAATTAGGATTGACCCTTTACAACTATAATACAAGCATAGACAAGATATATCTAGTCATTTCACTTCTTTGTTATTCTATTCTTCGTTCCCATTTTATATCCATTTCTTTTTGCATCTTTGTCTTCACCTTTATTGTGATAGACTTTATAAGATTTTAAGGAGCTTTTATAGATGGCTCACTAATTATTCCTTTTCCTTTTCCTTTCAAATTAGATATAGTAACACCCCTTACAGAGAGTCTAATACGTCCATTATTTTTTTTTTCCCCATCACTTTAGAAAATATATTAATCATCTCATGACTTCTCTCATCTTGGTCAAATTGTTAAGACTATAGAACCCCCATGTGAGCCTACCCATTACTAAGTGCATGGTAGAATTTATAAGTATATTTTTAATATATACTGTAGGTCTTGTATAAGATATTAAGAGATGGGTAAATTGATATCTTTTACAAAACAAAAAACTTTTTTTATTTTTTAAAAAAATCCTTTCTTAATAACTTAAATATGGCATATAAGTAGTTGGGTATTGATTGTTAACTTAGGTGCAAAAAAAAAAAAAAATCAAATAATAAAATGCATAAACTAAATAAGATAGAGAGAAAGAAGATTGGGCAATCATAGGACTCAGAGAACTCTCTAACCTTACACTCATTTAATTACAATATTAATAATATTTACAAGGAAAATGAAATGATGTAAACAAAGATCTCTTTACAATGTTTGCACAAAAACAAGAACAATGAAATGGGACATTTATTTTCGCTCAGTTTCTAACTAAGTTTTTAACACAATTTCCGATAGTTTGTACGAAAGAGTTTTTTGGAAATTTAGTCTTGTACTAAGTGTAGTATTCTGTACCTTGTGTAGCTTCATCTTTAAATTAAATAAACTTTTGTGTAACAATTAGAAACGGCTAATTCTAGATTTTTCTCCAAGGAATCTTAATTCAAACACAATTGGTTTTGTTGTTAGAGAAATATCCCATAAAAATAGGAATTCTAATGTTTGAAATTTTTGAAATCAATTGCTGTTATCTCTTGATATATTTCACGAAGAGCTTGATATATTTTGTCCCTTATAACTTTGTTAATTCTAATCCATGAGTTTCAAGAATATGTTGAGATTTAAAATATGAAAACCAAATATCTTGTAATAAGGATAAGCTTGAATAAATTTGAACATATCTTGCTTAGTAAAATCTAAATTAGATACCCTTCAGTTTTTCAAAAATATTAAACTGCCTTATTAAAACCTTCCTTGTCATAAGGCTATACTTGAATATTAAACCATATCTTCCTTTAGAAAAAATCTGCACCTTCATGTGATTTAGAAAAAATATCTCCTAAAATTTGCATAAGTATACCAATTGTACAAATATTGAAGCATATAAAGAAAATTTGATTCATTCTTATCTATCATGCTTCAATTGGGAATTTAAATATCATGCCTTATCTACTAAAAATTTGTAGCTCAAATTTGTTGAATTTGAAACAATAATCTTCCTTATCCAATCTTAGAATTTAATCTCCCTAAAATATCTCACATTATCCAAACTTGTCATTCAATTATATCTTAAGAACTTACACTTTCATATCAATAAGTCTATCGCATGTCAATCAACTCTAAACCCTTCCATGCTTTGAATAAACATACCTCTTGTAGACTTCAAATTTGCTTTTCTTGCAGCATGGTTGCTATTTCTTTTTTAAAGGAAATAATCAAACTTGCTTGAAAATCTTAAAACCTTGCTTCCATGTTAGATTTAAAGCTATTCAATTCAACTCTTCAAATCTGGTTTAAGAATGCTCTAGAGAAAATTTTAAGTAAAAATAAATCTTCCTTAAAATCCCTATAGACATAACTATCTTAGTAAAACGAAATTAAGTATATTGTCTTAATATACCCAATAAAGTGGAGTTAGGTCTTCTTGCAAATTTGTCCAACTTAATTTGTTCAGATTATTCAGAAACTAGCTTAGGAACAACTTCTGATCTCAATATATTTGCACACTTCATAAACATATTAGTAATAACATATCACATATTTTGTTATCATCAAAACTAATTAGGAGACATAACATTAAACAAATCCTTAAGCAATCTTTTCATGACATAATGCCTTCCTTTCTCAATTGGATCTTCTACAAAGCAAACTTTATGAATTTGTGATGCCATAACAAAGGGAATATTCAAATAACATAGCTTATTGAAGTTAACTCGAGTAAGTCCATAATCATCTACCTTAATCTCAAAACAATCACGTTGAAAGAGGAGAAAATCGTATTAACCCCAATAATCTACTTCGAGGATCTTTTGAATGGCTCCATAGTAAGTAACATCTCTTCTTATTGGATTTTGATCCTTAGATGATGCAAAACTATCAGTCTAAAATGTTAGGGTAGCTTTACTACTTTAAGTTTTACATCTTGCATCACATATCACATTCTCTTGTGTAGAATCTGTACTCATTAATGAAATATTCTTTATATCATTTTGCCATAGTATTAGGACATTTTGACAACTACATAATGTTGGAAGGAACTTGTTTTTGTTTAACTTTATCTTAAAGCTAATATATAAAATCCCTATTATGATCTTTTACTCTTTCCTACTTACTCCTTTTACCTTGTCTTTCTAGTAACTCCATGTGTTCTTTGCAAAAGTAAAGAATTCAATTTTGTAAGTGCATTTACGTATGTTAATTGATAAAGTGGTAATTAGTAATTTTTTTTTTCAAAAAGTATTTTACATGATGTACATTTCAACTCTATCATCTCCATAGTTAAATAAAATATATCAATATGCTTAAGCTTAAAAATAAGAATCTAAAGAAATTATATTGCCATTTCTTTTTCTCTTACCCCCTATAGGATGACCTATATTTGGGAAGAGAGCAGATGACTCATTTGTTTTGCTCCTTTCATCCTAATACGTTCACCTTTGCTATATCTCGTTTTTAGTTTTCACTTCATCGTGCATATATCTTGGCTAAAATGTTAAGCACTTATCAGTTAAATATCCTTCGACTATAGATCCTTTTGGATGATTTCTATTATGAACAAATCCTTTCAAATCACATAAGTATCTCTTAATGAAGTATATCTAACATGATGCACCGATTCACCAAACCAAATGGATAGTTAAATGTACCATTATATCAAAAAATAAAAAACCTGGGTGGGAAAATCCTTTTGAGGTGGCATAGAATTTTAATAATTCCATTTTGCAGATAATCAAGATCTTCCAATTTGATAACTATCTTGTATGTGCCTTTAATAAAGGCACTTGATTTGATTAAGGGAATTGCAATATGGTTTGATAGAGTTTTTCTAACTGCAACTTGAAGTAAGTGATGCAACACAATATGAGCATCATGAGTTTTATAACTTGAAATCTTTCTCTCTGAAAGTTACATACATCAACCAATATTTGATGCACCACCTTAAGGTAGCATAAAATACATGACAAAAATCACTAGAAAGAATAGGATAGAGTTCCTTCCTTATATCGATATCTTGCAAGTCAAATCAAGTATTCACATGATCCTTTAATCTATTAAGGATGTTTAATAGTGTCCTAAGTAAGCTATCATATATGTTTTTCTCTATATGCATCAATTTAGGTTATGGTGACACGTATTATACATTCAATATGGCAACTCAAGGAAAACAAACCTTTTTCTCCATGGGCCAACTACTTTTTTCTTTTTTTGCTTTTTTTTTTTCTCCAAAGGCTTTCTCAAATTCAAATATAAAACCTAACACTTCAATATCTGACAAAGGAGTTGATGCATTCTTGATCTTTACATTGCTAGTGAAAGATCTCTTATCAAATCTCTATGGATGATCGATTTTTAAGACTTTATGGTGACCCATATACACAATCTTTTTACTATGTTTTAATTGATGAGAAGTAGTTCTATAATTACAAGAAAGGCATGCTAATTGTCCTTTGGTGCTCAATCCAGACAACATAACATAAGCAAGAAACTTAATGATGGTCTAAAGTAAGGCTACATTCATCCTAAAAGTTTGGTTGTTTGAAGCATCATAAGTTTTAATACCAAACTCCCATAACTTTTTTAGCTCTCTAATAAGTGGTTGCAAGTAAATGTCTACATCTTTTCTAAGACAACTCAGGTTTGGTATAAGTACAGATAACATTAGATACTCAAGCTTCATAGACATCCGTGGTGCTAAATTGTAGTTTATTAAAACTATTGGCCATATGCTATGAGTAATGCTCAATGCTCGGAATGGGTCGAAACCATCACTAGTTAAACATAATCATACATTGTAGAGCTCTTATGAAAAATTAGGATGCTTTCAAAATTCTTCTAAGTGCGACCATTAGCAAGATGCCTTATATAGCCTCTTTCAAGCGTTCATCCATATGCCCCCTCATAGACTTTGCCATCTTTCAATACATGAACAACCTTTGGAGCTTGAGTTTTATTAGGAAGTACCTCAACACCCTTATAGGAACTTGGTGCTTGAACTGGCTGTCATTATTCCTTTAATAGTCTTCAATTGTTTTCATCTAGAAGCACCATATACACAACATTGGTTTGCTTCTTCATTACCCTTAAAAAAAAAGATATAATCATTTGGACATGCATGTATTTTTTTATAGTCCAAAACTAAATCTCTCACCACGTTTCTTGCTTTATTAAAGGACTTTAGAATTTGTGTACTAAAAATGCCTCCTTCAACAACTCTAAGAGATCAACAAATGCTGCATTGCTCAGTCCATAAAGGCATTTAAAGAGATACAACTGAATTATGAAAGAAAGTTTTGAAAAGCTTTTACAACTCGGATACAACTCTCGCCAACCTTCCTCTACTAGTTTATGAAATTTCTTAGCCTCATCAGTTGGACCCTCTTTAATCTACTCGCCATGGTTTTGAAATTCTTTAACTACTTCTCTAAAATTATCATGCAATAACTCATCAATATTGTTTTACATATCTAATGCACTATCATAAGCATCATAATCACCTGCATTATCTACATTAAAACATGATAATGGTCCCTCTCCATGGCAAACCCATTCGTCATATCCTAAAGTAAACCCGTCACATATCAAGTGCTCAAAAACAACATTTCTATGATACCAATATCTATGATAGCGCTTCTTGCATGGATAAGCAATTTTCTCTCCCTAAGCTGTCCAAGTAAAAGCTATATCTAAAAATCCTTTCGATCCATTAATGTACTCATCACCTGTTCTACGACACATCATCCATCATTTGTCTCTTTATCCATAAGTAAAAAAATTACTGAAATCATAATAAAAACTATTATTACTAATATCAATAGTACTGTAGGACATTGCAATAATAATCCTAAATTTTACCTTTTTTTTATTCATACAATGTAGTTAACATTTAAAATAAAAAAAAAAAGATACTAGAACTACTTCAGTATAGCCATGGTCAATTGTGTAATCAATGATAATACATACTGAGATTTAAAGCAATCACAGTAATTTTTTCAAATGATTCTCACTTTGGTTAGCCTGTAATATTCAAATAGGAAACCACCTATTCCAAGATATAAAGGCCTATTTTCTATGGCAAACGAATGCAGCATTCGCTTAAGTTCAAATGGAAAGAATATTACATCTTAAGCATCGACATTTGAGAATAAAAATTATCTTATATATCAATAGTCATCTACCATATAAATTATAGATTACCCAATCACGGATTATGGTTCAAAATATTTAACACGCTTGAAAATAAAAGCAATTAAAACCATTAAGGTAATCATGACAAAGGATCCAAACTCTAGATTTGAAGAAGAAAAACTAAGATCTACTAAAAAATGTTCAAAACAAGAATGAAACACAACACCCAATAAGGGGAATAGTGCTTCAAGTAACCTAGATTATATTGGAAATGCAGTTAAACACACCAAATCAAATTAGAATACAAAAGACATTAACCCTTATGCTAAATTATTGTGTCATATAAATTCATAGCAAACGGCTAATTTCTACAATAACCCATTAACTAAAATTACAACTTTACACTATTATAAGCCTTAAAGGATGGGAAACTTACAGATTGCCATTTGAGCAATGACGAAGTTAAGTTTTAACATACAACAATAAGCCAAAAGTAAGCCTTGGATTAAATGGGATACATGTATTCCCAAGCAGCCTCACTTATCTAAGAGTGTTTGCATGTTTAGTGTACCTAGCCATTACTTGTTATAGAAATTTAATTAAATCAAATGATAAAAAATGATCTTATTATTTTGTAATGAAATAGAGACTACAAAAAACTACGATAAATATCTACAGGTTTCTTTGTCCAGACTCACCTCGACACTTGCAATGCCCTTGAGAATTTGAACCTTCAAATTTGTAACGCCCTCAGTTTATTGCCTAAAAATAAAGCAAATGTGAAATTTATATTTCATTTAGCAAATACAAATATCCTCCTTATAACTTAGTCACTTGTTTGCGTCATTAAACAACTATACCAAGATGTATTTCCTTCTCCTATTCCTTTGGCTACAAATTTTCTGATATAAAAGATATATCAGTAGGATAATGCTACATTATTGAAATAGCAACCGCTTACATGCTCCTATTGTAACTAATAAAATCAACATGGAACCTGTTAGTATACTTATTCTTGAGTAAGTAAACTAGAGATATTTTAGTATCTTTACTTCTAAATTTATAATATAGTTACGTGACATGAAAACATGCATGGCGTTGCTCATTTTTCCTTGTATGAAATATAAGAATGAGGATAAAGCGATAAAGTGAACCTGCTGTCATATGTAGAATGGAAAAGTTATCATATGTAACTTAAGAGAATATTTGAATACAATGTCTATAAGCAAATGGAAAAGTTATCATATGCATAAGGAAAGGTAAAGTGAACCTACTGGATTTTTGTCAAGTAGATGGACTAATTATTTACTTCAACCTATTTCATAGGAATACTTCAAAATACAATTGAAACAGCAACTGCTTACTTCAACCTATTTCATAGGAATATTTCAAAATACAATTGAAACAACAACTGCTCACATTCTCCTATTATAACTAATAAAATCAATATAGAACCCTAAGCCCTACATGTAAGAGGAGGAGAAAAGAAGGAGATAATGATGTTATTTTAAGGCATGGTTTGTACTTCAATAACATCTTATTAATGATGTCAAATGATAGTAGATCAAATTAGTTTACATAAAAAGAGTAGCAGAAAGTGTTTGAAATGCAAACACTTTGCATATAGAAGAACATTCCTTTACCGTTTTTAACAAAACTAAATTTGAAGTTTTAAATATCAATATATGGATCAGCTGTCATATTCTAGACTATAGCAGTTACAATTAATGCTTGATTGATACTCAAACCAATGCACCTAATTGGAATGTTGTAGCTAATGTGAGTGTGATAAAAAGTAGAGAAGCAAAAACAATGACCCAAGCGTAATGCTATTTCAAAAACAATCTAAGTCTTATGTAAATAGTAGAAGACCTACCCTACAACTACACTATTATTGAATTTTCTTTTGTTGAGGTTCAATGTTTTTGGAGACAAATCTATGTAGTCTTATCAATTATTGCAACATTATCGCCATATAGTAAAAGTTACTAAGGATTATGTTACTAAAGATCATATATAATTAGGTCGATCTTTAGGTCATTTAACTTTCTCTTTCAGAGTGCAAGATCATCCACTACCTTCTTATGAATAGCCATATGCAACTAATAAGAATAAGATTAGAAATTTTATGAAACTTTGAAACGCAGGTAAGCAATGAAATTTAGGTTTCCTAGATAGTACGTTTTTGTTTTTGATTCCCAGAATCATATTGCAAGCTATAAATGAGTAGTAATGAGGTGATCAAATGTTGTAAAACCTATCTAAATTCAAATATGAATAGTTTGAATTTTAGACTTATTGAGAAATATAATAAGAATGGCTTACTGAAATGGTTTCTCAATAGGTAGCATAGAGTTGACTGCTTCTAAGTAGTCTTAATCAAAATATTACAAATAGGATTAAAACATTTCAAAAACCTTAAAACATGTCAGTAAAATATTACACATCAAGCCTTTATGGACCCATACAAACAATGGTCCACTACTATAACATTAAATATAAACACAGTTCATATAATGCCAAAAGCTTACCCCATATGTTGTACATAAGAGAAAGAAAGAGATAAAGAGAGAGAACTAACCCTTACCTTCTTTTATTTTTCTTCTTTAGTAAGAGAACAAAAAGATCAATAGTTATGAGATTGAGAGATATTGAAACTATTAGGGTTTCTAAAATTAGCTTTTGTGAAACAGTTGGTGCGCATTTAGTTCTCTCCTTTACAGAAGGTGCCGTTTTATATATATTCTCAAGCCTTCAAATCAAAGGCAATAGCCAAAACTGTTACCTTTTATCTCAACAAAGCAACAATTATAAATACCAGTTGCCTAAAATACTTATGGAAACTTTTTTCTAAGAACCATTGTCTAAAATAAATATTTACTACAGCAGTTATAAACCCTTACTTTAATCATTGTTTATTAAGTTTATGGCAACAATTTCAAAATCGTTGCTTTACACACTATTGCTTAATAATATAAATCGACATAGTGTTTGATTCATAATAAGTTATCCTATTTAGTTTAGTGTATCAAGATATGTGTTTCATTATTGGATTAACTTCAAATTTAAGTAGGTAGCTTAAGCTTAATTTTGTTTTATTACTAGTAAGCTATTGTCTCTAATCAAGAGTTGGGAAGGAAAAAGAAAAGGTAACAACTAAGTTGCAAATGTGACCCACTTAGACCAAGATACGAGGCGGGTCTAGCTTGAACCTAGCCTAGAATTGCCTTACTAGGTTTGGACCTGTATGCACACCTAGATTCATAGAGTTGCTACGTGTGAGAGGCCTACCTAGGTTGTTACGGCAGTGGGTCTCAAACCAGAATGGGCATTCAAGATTCAAGTAGGTGAGAAGAGTAGAGAGCAAGATGAGAGGTTTTGATGGTGAATGTGTATAGATATTACGCACCAAGACACAAACACAATTAGGGATTGAGCTCGAAATAAGGTTCGATATGACTCACGAACACTAGATGTCGCTCAGGTTTCAAATGAGAGGTGAGATGCGACTCACTAACTCGCGCAAATAAAGAGGTTCGCCACAATCTTAAGGACAAGATTGATAAGAATGAAAGGAAGATTAAAGAGTTAATCAACATTCAATAATTCAGCAATGCAAGCTCCAAAAGCTGAAAAATGACTTTGCTCGAAAAGAGGAAAGTTCCAAGTATGTATATTCTTCACTCTATGATCATTTATCTGTTAATTACATATGTTGCTATTTATAGTAAGTCTTAAACCTTAGTAACAAAACTGTAAATAATGTACAATACCTTAAACCCTAAGAATGGGCTCATAATTAAAATAAAAAAAAAATTCACAAAATACAAAACTGTGCGTTTAATCGAAGAAGTTGGCATGCAGTCATTCGGCCTGTCCAGGAAGGAGTAGGATCTGAACTAAACGGGGTCAACACTTGGATGCCCGGGTTTGAGAAGGAGTCCTTAAAGTCTTGCAATGCTTGGTTTAGATACCCGAAATGTTGGCCCATAATTGTCGAGTCCTAAGATTAGCAGGCACTAGTCTCTCTGTATCGTGTCGAGTGGATCTTGGGCCTCCAACTCTCGGTAATTTGCTTTATCGACTTCTCAGTAGACGACAATCCTGATGCCAAATGTTTGCCTTTCTGCCTCTTCGCCGCTTAACAACTGTTAGGCTTCAGCACAAACTGTTTGGCCTCGGTTTTCAAGATAGGTGTAAGCTGATTCTTATCATGGGTAATGGGTCTAATACGGGTTGTTAGGTAAGAGCTATGAATTTGTCAGGCCCTAACTCATCGAGAATTTAAAAAATGAAATAAAAAGCTACATAATGTAGCATACATTCCCCTTGCCCCCTTTCTAGAAATGTAAGTAATTTATCCCATCAAGTTAGTATCTCATTGATATGTGAGAGAGAGAGAGTGAGAGAAGGGGGGTGATGGTGGGTGGGTAAGAAGTGAGGAAATTTGAGAGTCTTAATAGAGAGAAAGTGGAGAGACAATAGTAAATGGCAAGTGAAACATGAGAGCGAGAATGAGAAATTGTGAACTATTGAAGAGATCAAAGATGAATAGATGTGAGAGATCAAAGAATAATTATGTGCAAGGTATGCAGAGTAGAACATTCAATTTAAATTTGAACAAAGATGGGAGCATCTACACTTTCAAAATATTGAGTAGAATGTAATAGAGATAGCATAAGAAGATGAAAACTTTCAAACATTACATAACATTCAAAAGTTTGTTCATAAATTGGAAATTCAATGACGTAGTTCATCACCTCCAGCTTAAACATTCAACCTCTGCATTCTACTATGCTAATCTTTTGCTATAATACATTGCCTTGCTTTCAAGTGCTATGCTTATATTTTAATTTTCTACATTACATACTAATATATGCCTTCCACTTAGTTTAAGCTCACTATCTTCAATCTTTTATGTAAAAATATATCTATATATATATATACATAGAGGTACTTTTATATACATAAATGGTAAGATTTTTCCATTGTAAATCTAGTTCTAATAAGAGGCTTCAACAAAAGTAAGGGAGTAGCTTGCTAAATGGAGCATATGTGTCATGGACCTCCTAAAGAGCTAGAAATCCATGAGGTTATCTAAGACCCATTGAAGGTAAAGCCTAAATTAAAAGTCCATTAAAATTTTTTAAACCTAGAGTCTTCCATAAAGTCTCAATTTATTTTATCTTAGTCGTAAGGGGTAGGTAGCTTCGCTAATGTAAATGTAATCTAGATCGTTAGATTAGATAAATCTTTTCCATTCATTTGAGGAGGCCATTTGTATTATTGGGGGACTTCCCTTCATTTATGATCATCGGTTATTCAAGTGAAGTACATTTGAGTTTAAGAGCATCTATAATACCTAAGGAATTCATTATATAATTAAAGGTATAAAATAAAAAGGTTTAAGGACATATAAGACTTTACGAGCATTTAAGTAGGTGTATTATAAGAAGTTCAACATTTCCTAAACTTATATGTTTTACGAAAATCCTACCTCCTGGTCATTCTCATATGAAAGCTCTCACTATTGGTAGATCTTAACCCTTCTTAAATGAACTCTATGAGAATACAAGGTAAGGATTAGAGAAAGGTAACCTATTTTCACTAGTTTCATCAATCTACTGCTAATCTGACATTGTTTTATCCTCGTTGAACGAGAAAGAGACTCTTAAGGTGTAGTGCAACACACAAAAATTTGTAACTTTAGGGAGACATCATTGGTAAGTAAATTTTTAATACTTTTAAGAGGTTTTCTTCATGATGTAGTTGATGTTAATATATGAAGGTAGTACATCTAAATAGAAGGGAATTATGAGAATTTTTTGAGTTTCAACATAAGAATTCAAGTAAGATGAGTTTCATGATACAAACTTTATTTTTATCATAAATCTTGTTGTTAAATGAGTAAAGATTACGAAGGAAAGCAGTAATTTTTGGTAGAATGGTGTTTGTTGATAAGAAAATAATGAATTGCAAAAGAAGAATTTCAAATTGTCGATCAATGGAGTTTTGGTACTAAGTTTTTGTATTCTAGAGTTAAGAAAACAAGAGCACAACTAAAGCACAATCATGTCGTTTCCCATGTTGAAGAGCATAACATCAAGCATGGCCTGCGTTTCCTTTTTCTTGAAAAGTTTTCTTCAACTCTCATCATTTTTCCTTTAGCATTCTATAAAAGTTTCCATCCTTTTTATATTTAAGTCAAATCTCTAAAAGTATAAGACCATCAATGATGTTTAGAAAGAGCTTACAATTTAAGTAGGAATTTATAGAAGTAAGTTTATGTTTTTTGTACTAGGTTTTAGAGAGTTTACGTATTTTACTTCTGATTAGGCAATCCAAAGACATGAGACATGTTTGCTGTATGTTAATGTTAGAATAGAAAATTGAAAATGGACTAAATGCATATCTAGCTTAGGTAACTATTTGCTACTTGTACTTGGCTTATCCTATAAGCTTATAGTGGTAAATCCTTATGAGGCAACCTAGATGATCCATACTAGGTGTTGTTCTTAATGGAGTCTTGTATTGAAAGGATCTATGGTAGATTAGGTGTAAAGGAGCTCAAAAGGTATGCCCAATGCTAGGCTCTTATTATGAGTTGTGATGTAAGAAGGTTATGAGGAGCTTTGTTGTGTGTTCAACTAACTAAAAATAAAGAAAATAAAATGTTACATGATTTACTTTTTTTGCGTTTATTACATGTGAATTGGCATTGTTTGTTCACGTGCATGTGTTTATTTGTTATGTATTGTCCTTCCACTCATTCCTTTAGTTTTTACAGTCGTAGGTATTTGTGTTAAATTTACTGAGTATGATAAGTTTGAAGGTCCTTAACATGATCATTAGGATAGGGTGAAATTATTTGATTGTGAGGATGATTAATAAGAGTAATTGGATTGTTTATTGGACTTTAATTGGTTAATCATGTGTTGTAGAAACTAGGTTTTAGTTAATAACACTTACATAAATCAATTGGAAATTGTTTAGTTATATTACATTGTAGAAATTTGTAATTTATTATTGTTGGCAAATTTACAAATGTATATTTTTGAGATTTTAGCATTAAAATTAGACTCTTAACGTATCATTAAATGCTGGGGACACGTAGCAGTTTGTGGTATCTTAAGTTTATGGTGTTACGACCTTTCTCTCTAAATACTTTTTTCTCTCTCTAAAATTCAAGAGTGACTTATAAGGAAGGTTAACTTAGTCCTCTCCCATATTTTCAAAGAGTCTTAAGTGTCTTACATGTGAGTTAAACACTAGATACATAACATGCGCACATACAAGATGAGGAGTACAACTTCTATTACTTCACCAAGGATCGAGTGATGATGTAATGGATTTTCCTCTACCTAAGTTTAACCATATCAAGTTTAGTGTTCGTACCCATGCAAAAGAGGAGATGCAAGAGGAGGAATAGGTCAAACAATTGACGAAGGAGGAGTTAGAAGGCTGGCCACGTAATGGAGATGATCCAAGCGGTAAGCCATTGAAACCACTTATATCTGAAATTTTTACTAAACATTTCCATAAGATTCCAAGTCTAGATGTAAGTGAGTATTCATGCAGTTTGCAACTACTGTTAGAAAAGCCATGAATGGAAAAACAACAATGGGTATGGTAGTTTCAACAAGCACATGCAGTTGAAGCATGCAACAAAGGTTGGAATAGACCAATTATAGCAACAAATCTCTCGGTCTTTTCGCCATATAGGAACCCACATTATTTCTCTACTATAAGGAAAAGCAGAAGATAGGTTTAACAATAATAATAATAGGTATGCACCTACAAATTGATGCAAGTATGCATCTTTTTATATAGAGTACGAACAACAATGTTGAAATCCTAAGGCCTATTTTGGCTAGAACCATGCGTATAGCTAAAGTTCAAGGTTTATCATAATAAAAAGCAAAAGATTGCATGTAAGTCTAATATGCTATAAACACAAGTTTCCATCTACATGGACATATGGATAGATAGGTGGAATGGAAACTTTTACACAAGAATGACTTAGCATTAGATGATGAAAACTTGCTCTTATATAAAAGATTACCATCACTTAGGAAATTTATAGAAGGCCATACAACAAAAAATATTTTTAGGATTATAAGAATTATTTTAGACAAATATAGACTCACTAAAAGATTTTTTCAATTGGTTTTAACAACATTAAGACAAACATCATTTGTGTTGAGGACCACAAATCATTGTGCCAACTTATACTTAGGGGAAACTTTTTCTACATGCATTGTGCTTGTCACATTTTGAACATGTGTGTTATGGACGATATAACTGGTTATATTTGAAAATATTGCTAATTAAACAAGTGATTGAATATATGCTTGATGTGTGTAAATAAAGCATGGAAGAATTATTATAATACAATAACTCGAGAAGACATAAATTTTAAAGGAATGTTAAGTATAGATGCAATTCCACATATGAATTTTTATAAAGCACTATTCCATACAAAGGAAGCTTTATGTTTGTTCACTATGCTCATACCCAAAAGCCCATTACACCCAAATGACTAGGACATATACTACAAATTATTGCAAATGCTTAAAACTTAGTATCCTTTTTATTGGTTTCAAAAGTTCTTAACATACTTGCTATGCTACAGAAAGCGCATCAACTACATTCTACAGGTTTGTGTTAATGATATGTGTGTTAGGTGGTTAGCTTATTATAGAGAAACTTCACATATTTACCTTGTAGCTATGATTTTGAACCCTTGTTATAAAGTAGACGCGCTTAATGATCATTTAGAAAGGTATTACAATCCTATTGATCAATTTTTAGGCATATAAAATGCCTATGCAATTTCTATGTTTCAAGTAATTATCAAGTAATTAATGACTTATTTTCTCAATTTTTGTTCATATACAATGATCGAGTTCTCATGAGTCCACTAGCCTCCATCATCTCTTAAATGAGAGTGGCATTGTTGGCGGTTGCCTATTATACATCAAATGATGATCTAATAATTGAAAAAACGTAAGAATCATAAGGGAAGCGGGTTAGATGATCATTATTTAACACTACTCTTGAGTTCAGTCACAACATTAGTGTATGCGTTTTTGATATCTTAAATTGATGGAAGAGGCATTTAAAAACTGATCAAATCTTCTTTTGCATGGATTGACAAGTTTTCACAACTTCAGCTTTGAATGTTGTTGAGGAACGAGTATTTAGTTCATAAGATTTATCTTATATGATTAGAGGGTCTCACTATTACGAACTAATGTTGAAGATCTTGTTTGCATGAAAGATAGGGATAAAAGCGATGAGGCTAGAATATGAACTGTGTGGTATATTTAGCAAAGAAGATAAATACTCCAACAACTTCAATATGTTAGGTGACAGTATGGTTAGCTCAACTCTTGAGTATAGGTGAGGTGATAGCAATTAAGCAATTCATATTTGTCAAAATGTTTATCACTTAGAAAACTATTTTCCTTAAAATTAAATGAAATTGGTTGTTGTTAAGGTCATGGTATATTTTTAAGATTTTTGAAAAATTAGATGAATAAAACTTAGGGTCTTCTTTAGGATTTTTCTAAAATATAAATAAATAGTATAAACACATAAACCTAACAATTATTTTCGTAATGAAACTTAGTGATACCTTGTTATGTTTATGAACTATCTTAAGAATTACTTGTAATGTGCTCTCATATTTATTTTCATTGAATAGCTTAGGCTTCATGTAAAAGAAGTAAGGTTCATGTTCTCCTCTCACATATGTTATAGCAATACAATTTAGGTGACATCCTTATTTATTTTCATGTTTGAAGCATATACTATAAATATATTCCAAAAATTTGTAATATTAAATTTATTTTCCAATTTTAGCTTCTATAATCATTTACATTTAAAAGAAAAAAAGAAATGAAATTAAAATAAAAAATCGACTGGGATAGTTCACAAGTAAAAGGACCTGTAACTGTGAACTGATGGGTTCTAGACCTAGCTTGAAACCCGAATAGGCCAGGCTAATTTTGGGTTGGATCCATGCCTAGGTTTAGACCCACATAAATTGATGGGTTATCACCTAACTTGACAAAAAATTCAAGATAATAAATAAATATTTGAGGTCGAGTTGTTGCTCTTTTTTTCTTTTTAATTTTCTAAATTTTAAATCATTTTAATACTTGCAACGTGAAATAATTATTATTATTTTTTTGTTCTTTAAAATTTACAAAATTATATTTAAACCCGGAGAGGCAAGACCTTCTGCATGGATTTGAAAGCATCGGACATCAGCCTTTACCTTCTACCTTGCGTATAAAGCAGAGCTTTCAACAAAAACTACTGTTTGATCCAATTGTTTATTATTATCATCTCTTGAGTTGGACTCTAAGCTTCGAATGATGTCGAAAATACTGACAGGACAGAAGCATATCCTCTTCAAATCATCACGAAACGTGACAACCAAGACACTCTCTTATTCCAACTTAGTATAATTATTATTATACACAAATAATGTTTCGTGGACGTGAGAAATGATTTGGTCACCGTTGGCCACAACTGATGGTGGATGTCATGTTTTGCCAAGTCCTTTTCGTGAACGAATCTTCCTTAGATGAATTTAAACCATCATAAATCGGTCGTTGATGAACCCATTTTGTCTTTCAACCTATCCAATAAAAGTGGCATTAACAGCGGGGTCACAGCCATAGAAATTAGGTTTCTTTTTTTCTTTTAAAAGTAAAAAAAAAAAACAAAAACAAAACCCGAGTTTTTATATGTATATATTTTTACTTTACATATTTGTATTATATTTTTTTTGCAATTATATTCATGCATTTTCATTTTATGGACATGTATTATTCTTTATAGTTGTATAAGATGAATATATAGCCGGAATATGTATGCTTAATATGAAAGAGATCAAATATTCACATCCATTATTCTTTATAGTTATATAAGACTTAAAAACCATTCCAATTTCCAAAACCTTGACTCGCCAGATTCTAGTCCGCTTGTCTGAAACGGAGAACATGATTTATCTTTTAATGACTCTACCATGCCTGAATCTCAAATCACTTGCTCAATTGTTTTATAAGATGCAATTACTCATGCTTGTTTGGATTACTATACCAATTTTTCAATATATCCATTACTTTCTATTACTAGCATCACGGTATTCACTAGGTTTCACACTTTGTGTAAAATGTATATATATCGAACAAGGTGTATTAAAATTCCATCTCGCTTTCTCAAACATTTTATATAGTATCTATATACTTGTTTGAACTGTCCACTTAAAATTATGATTTTTTATACGAAATTTCCTCTATAATTATAGACCACAAACCTATATTACAACTAAAATTTGAGCATCCAATTTGCGACATACCATCTAACAATGATAGCACATCGTATTAAAATAATTACATACACAACAAACCAAAGATTATCCCTTAGAATTTACTTCTCTTCCTACGAGGTAACAACCTTGGTGGAGATTGGAAAAAAAGTAAAAAGTTAGACGAATACTTTGTCGTCGGTTGCCATTATAGGACTACTTGCTGGTGGTCCCTTTGGAAACATTTAATTCATGATGCTGAGATTTTGTATTTTACTTAACCAATCGGTGGTTGATCCGAATTTTCTCTCTTGGACTTGTTTCCCTTGCTTCCACAGAAATAAGGGTATAACTGGAGGTGGATTTTGAACCCACGTTTACTTAAGAGGGGGAAAAAAAAACAACAAATGATGCAATGGATTAGAAATGAAAGATTGAGGTCATGTAAGACTTACTCCATTATATCAATCACTTTCGATATGATTTGAGGGCATGATATCATCCTAAAAACTGGGATTCCTAATGAAGTATAATGTCGTTTTGTAGGAATTGCCACAATGTAGCAGCATCCAAAGTGTTGTACTGTTTCCTGCATTGAATAAGGATTTCATCATTCTAACTGTCGATGGTGAAATTTCAACAATCAATGTTGTGGTTGAAGATGCCTACAAAATAAACACATGTAAACTAAGAATGTGTATCGAAGGTCGCTCTGGTGTGATAACTTCCATACTTAAGTCAATCACAATGTTTGAGAGAGCATGAAACTGGAAGAGAAAAAGAGTCTCCAAAGATGCTAAACTTGTGACATTTATCCGGTATTTATAAGCATAGGAGGTATGCCACATTAAGTAAGTAAGATGACGGGATCTCTAGATTTTTCCCCCAACTAACTAAGGGATTGTACAAGGTCCTTAAAGGGCAATATGAGCTTTTGGGGTTCAAATTAACTTCTTAGGAAGTCAACCGAGCTTCATGAAGCTCAGCAACGATTTTTGCATGTCAGTTATTAGGATAGAGACACTGTAGAGGTCAAGAGAGGTGACCATGTCTTTTGGAGCTTAATCTGGGCTCACATAAGGTTGGTGTTGGCTTAAGAGGCTTGGTGATGGTCTAAAGAGGATACCATGGTCTTGTAAGATGTCTAAAATAACCTATCAATACTATTCTTTATATTTATTCATGTTGTGTACTTTATTGTTAACCAATTAAGTCGCATGCAAGTTATAGCAAAAATTTTGAATTAGTGATAGGAAACAAGCAACTAGTGCTAATTCAGGATGATTTTCATGGCATTTGAAATAAAGAATTTCAAACTGTCAAGTATGGCATTCTCCTTAACTTGCTGTCTTGGATTAACATGTAAATATAATTTTTTTGCTTTTTAGTGATGGATCAAGTGATGTTGCTTGTTGCATGAGAGTGAATTGTAGAGACTTGAACAATGATGGAGTGGTGTCTTTTTTATGAACTGGTGTATTAGCGAAAGAAGGAACAATGAGCAGAAACATTTTCTGTAAGGTGCTGTAGATTGATTTATGTAGAAGCATTTTTGGTTACTGAGTCTGTTATCATTGTCTTAGAGGCCAGCTATTTTCTCTTATGATAGCACATTTACAATGACTTGCATAAGAGCGTAAGAAGAGTTCAAGCATGGCAACAAATATCAAAAAGTAATCATACAAGTGGTACTAGATGGATCAAGAGGATATGCCAATTTTAGTTCTCGTTAATCATGCATACAGCGCTTTAACAAGGAAAGGAAAAATTAGATGAGATGGTTTTTTACTGTTTATGTGAAAGTGTATCTATGCTGTTATGAGTCCCTTTATTTGTATGTTGTTGTTATTAGGTCATGTGAGATTATTGTTAGTAGATGTAGAAGTGCAATTATTTTTTGTATAGACCATGAGGGGTATTCATGAACTCAGTAGTAATGAAGAGCTTCACATTACAGCAACATGACAGCATAATCTTTGTATAATTCCTGGACAAACTACTTCTATAATCTTTTTTTCACCTTTTCCAAACACCTACCACTTCCTACAAAATTTTTATGCTAGGCATGGATAATGTACATTGTGTTTGTTGCTTCTACCATAATTCCATATAACATATGACCATTACAATCGTCGTAAGTGACAACAAATATACCACTATTCATAACAATTTGTCCCTACATAGCATATGTTCTCTTTCCCATGCTAATTGAAGATAGTGCTTTAGTTTATTAATTATCTCCTTATGTCTTACTTCAAGTGTCTTTAGCTGCAGAATGATCAAATAAGCATCATTTTGATTAAGCAATAGGGTTATTTTCATTAATAATGTAATTTATATGTGTATGGGGAGTGTGTTGAAGGATTATATACTAGGATATTTACATTGAGGAGGGATATAGAGTAACATAAGTAAGGATCTAAAATTGCATGGATGGAGAAAAAAGTCTAAAATTACATCGTTGCACTCACATCTCTACCATTGTCCAATATGCACATGTGTGGCTTTGAGGTCCATAGGAAAATGAGTAGAACTAGAGATACCTATATGAGCAGAAGTTTTTTTAGCTAGAACAATTTTTATTGATTTTTTAGTGAATATTCAACAAATTGTCCGATATTAGAGAGGATATTACACATTGTACAATTTAAAAAGGCACTTTCTCTCATGATATTTTCCTTTGGCTAAGTACCAGCTAGAGACTATAGCATACTTTGCTTTCTCAGATGCTAGCCACAATGATTATCCAATTCTTCCCGATGCTTTCCTATTCAAATAAATGCATAGCTTAAATTGACCATTGCCAAGGTTTTCCGAGTAGCAATAAAAAGGCATATATTTGATATTGTAGATTTACGGCGTAGAAATATTTTATTGCCCAGTTATTTGCCCAAGGATCAAAGACTTCTACTAAATATTTTAAAATGCAATAGTAGTGATTTAGAAAAAACTTATCCATTATCTTCAACAGCAAATGCCTATATACAACAAGTGCAATGTGCAAAAACCATGTATCGAATCAAACTACCATTAATAATCAGCAATTTAAGTTTAAATAGCTTAATTGATGGTTCAAGAATTGACCATAGTTTAGACATCATATTCATTGATTGAACAAATAGATGAATAATAAAATTAAAGATAATCAACACAAAAAATACATAGGCCCACATCTTGTTCAAAAAAAATATTTATTGTATCACTTGATTGACATAACACTGGTTTTATTTTGCATTTTTAATATCATGATGTTGTAGAAAGATGCATTTCACTATACTCACAAACAGTACAAAGGCATTGATTACAAAGCCATAACAGAGTTATGATTGAATTGCAAGTGAAAATGTAGACAAATTATACTTTCGAACTTCAAATGATGATGTTCAACAATTGCTTTTGGGAATCAAAGATTAAAAACTAGAATGATGCTAACTTCATACCCAATTTCTTGGAGCGTCGCTCCATTGTAGTAATTATTGCATCGTATCTTGTTGATTTCTCCTCAAATTATGGTTTGGGTTTCAAATTAGAGGTGCCGTGATGTTTGGGGTTAAGGTTTTACGTTTTGTGATGGAGAATACTTTGGAATGTATTGTTTATTTATTTATTATATTTGTCTTTGTTTTAATATTTTATTATTTTTTAAATAGGGGTATTTCAGATATTTCATTTTTTATTCATTAGTTATTCCTATTAAATTCTATAAAGTGAACAAAGTAATTTTAATTCATTTACATCCAACAAAATACTATAATATTTATGTACCACTTACAATAACCATATTTCGTTTTCTGGTAGTTACAATCCCATTTCCCCCTTATTCCAATTCACCTAACTAAACACACCGAAAATGGTATGTGGAATTGAATACAAACAAAAAACTATCGGTTTGTAAAGTAATCGTATTTGTTTGTGTTACAACTATAGCTTTTATATTATATATTACATCACTTTTTTGTTTTCTCTCTTCTTTCTGTGCCATTGTTCATGTTAGAGCGTTATATAAGCGATTGCAGACTTAGTCATTCCATAGATTAAAATGAGGGTGAAATAAATATTACCTTTGAATTTTTTTTAATTTTTAAATACGGAGATTTCTTATACAATAAAATTACTGTTCCATAAGTAACAAGCAATACTTCGATGGTACAAAGGAAAGATGATTCTATAAAATTTGGAATGGCCATTACCGTAAAATGGTCAATCTGCCAACCAAAGCTAAAATGACTCTTCCTCAAGGAACGAGGGTGAAAGGGAATGTCTCATTCTAGCTAGCCACAATGGTAGAATGCTTTGGATTGGGCTCAAAATTAGGTTCATTAAGACTAAAGTTCTAACCTTTGTCAACGGTCTCAAAATATTGTGCACGAGATGAACCCTGGCTCATAATATGAGTATTGTGGAGGTTTTACAAAGAATGTATGCAAATTAAGGAGCACTCAGAAAGCTTGCCCGCCAGGTTTTCGTCCATATTTAGGCCATTAATTAATGTATTCCGATGACTCGTGATTAGTTAATGTTGGCAGACATACACACACACACACAAAAGATGCATGTGGAAAGAATATAATACAACAGTGTGATAGAATTCACGATATGATGTAATTATTGAGTCAAATTATGACATTAGCATTAACCTGCACCTATTTCACTGCATTCAGGATCACACACCGAAACATATATATAAACCATAAGGTGGATTATATTCTCCAATATGATTTTACTTTGACAACAGAGAAGTAGAAGGGGAATAACGATTGAGCAGAACTTCCCTTCCCCATTCTATCCATGCATATTCCAATTATATCTTACCGTATATATATATATATATGGTTCCTATTTCGTAACATGGATGCCCTATATATGATTAGTTAAAAAGTGGATGGATACACCGGATGGAGGTCCTAATTGAGACACAAAAGAAGGAAGCTTTGGTTTGGTCTGCCAAATCAAAATGCAACACAAGAACTGCAGCCTCTCGTCTTGAAGTAGATAGTGCATTGACACAAGCGTTTCAAGGTCTGGAATAAAGGAAATGGGATTGAAGCATTTCCATATACACTACACAGAAGTAGAGGTTTTTTCTCGTCTCTTTCAGAGGAATCCCACTGTTCTAGCAAATGAAATGCCCGTGAAGGATGAAATTCATGAATGGTAAGAAGAGGGATGCCGGTAACATTGCATAACAAGAATGCATATAAGAAGGGTTCCCCACACAGTATAACTTGTACAATTTGAGCATATTCTCAGACATCAATATCCTTCGTACTTACTATAGTGCCAAAAATCACAGCACACCATTTAGCTTATGAAGCGTCATCAGCTAGTATGGCCACCAATCAACCCCACCTCGCTTCTTTACAAGGAGCTGATTGTACTCAGGCCTTGATGTCTGCAAATCAAATTACAATTATGACTAGAGGTATTCCAGCTAAAATTGCAAAAGCGAGATTGAAGAATGAAAGATGCATGCGAGAAGTAGACTTTTAGAATGGGCAATATGAAATGAGAAAAAATCACGTCATCATATTCAAGTTTAAATAAGTCCAAATGCAAGCACTCATCATTATTACCGTCCACATCCAGCCAAAGAATCAGAATACTACTAATGATCGCTAAGAATAATAAAGGACTTTACTGCAACAATTTGTGAGGCAAGTTGGTGATGATATCAACGGATACAGGACAAAAGCATCTAGTTAGATAAACAATATATGGCTAAGTATAAGAACGATAATGCCTAGTATTCTAATCCATCTTCATATATTTGTTATAGAGCAACTCTTTGTATCGGGAAGTGGGAAAAAAAGTCATGATGTAACAATGCAAAAAAGAAGGTACACATCTAACACAAATGAAAAGGCAAAAGTATATTAAAAGTCCTCTATATTTGTCACACAAGTCAATTAAAATCTCTACATTTCAATGGGGTCATTTAAGTCCTCTATGTTTAAACAAAAATTCAACCAAATACTTCATTCAAATCATCATGTTTGCGTAACACACCAATAAAGTCCCTCTTCTAATACTTATTAAAATGTATGCCTATATAGAGGACTTGCATGGTAGAGAATGACCTAGACATAAAAGCGTTAAATAGCACAATTAAAATATATAGAACTTAACTATATTTTGATACTAACATAGAGGATTTACATAAGCACATGATTATATTTCAACATAAACATAAGGAATTTTGAATGTACTAATCCTCAAATGAAAAGGTAATATTTTACATATTGACATAATTAGAGAAATGAGACTTACCAGATCTTTAAAGATAAGAAAGGCAATGAAGAAGAAGAGGAAGAATAATATCTCAAACTCTGCGTACTTCACAAATCTAAAGATTGAGTTCACCATCCGGGTTAGTGATGATTCTTTAACTCCTTGCTTTGCCATGTGATCTCTTATCTTGGATCTGATTCAAAGAAAACCTTTTTATGATGTAATTGAAAAATATATATGTGTATGCGTACACACACACACACACACAATAGCTAAGAAAGAAGCAGAATACAGCCAATCTGGTCGAACCCACAGAGTTACTGCTCGACTAAATTTCCACAAAAAATCTCACTCTTCCACATTGTGAAAGGAGATAATTTACATTCTCCATACCATTTTTGAACATACAACACCAATAGCTAAGACAAGCTCCCTCCTCTTACTTTTTTTCTCATTTGAGCATAATTACATTATAGTAACATGGACACTTGCTTACCAATTTAGTGGCCACGAGTATCATGTTCTTTTGGGTAAGTTCCACAAAGAACACGACACTCAAGGGCACCAAATTCGTGAGAGCTGTTTTCAACTACTACCTTACATTTATCTACAGAAGAGACCTGAAGTATGATAGTTAGGAGAGCGATCAAATGAAATAAGTTCCCCAAAAGAAGAGCTACATTTTATCTATGCTTGCAGTGTACACCAGTATACCACTACTAATGTAAACAAAACTCAACTATTTTTACTGTTACTTGTCATTGAGACTTGGAGAGCAATATATGTTGCAGAAAAGATACACAAAAAGAACTTATCCTCTCTCTCTCTCCGTGTCCCCCTTTGCTTCCCCCC